>CAJVQA010010089.1:0-11631 GCA_910591915.1 Cetraspora pellucida | reverse complement strand
TTCTAAAACTTCAGCCTTATAACTTTGAAATTATCTATAAACTAGAAAGAGTTCACTTCAATGTAAATACTCTATTTCAACTCCAGACACAGACCTTATACCAAAATCCTTCCTCATGAATTTGGACCTTTATTATAATTTATAGAATTATATAGAATCAGACAAGTTATCTGACTCTTTATTCCAGAAACAGATTAAACAATTACAACATTGTGCTAGACATTTTATTACTAAGAAAGGACTATTATATAAAAAAAACAAAAAAAACTCTCAGTATCCTCTTTATGTTATCAAATAGAATGAAGTAAAATCTGTTCTGTATATGATGTATAAGCATTCTACCACAGGACATTTAGGAACAAATGCTATATACTATAAAATAGCTAAACAATATTATTGAAACCAAATATATTGAGATGTAAAAAAATATATTAAAACATGTAAAGAAACTAAAAGACAAATGAACTAAACCTCTTTATTCTATCCAAATAGGACAAGCCTTTAAACAAATTGGAATTAACTTAGTAGGACTTTTACCAATTACAAAACAAAATAATCAATATATTATTGTTGCTACTGACTATTTAACAAGATAGCCAGAAGCTTATGCTGTACCTAATGCTGAAGCAAATACCTTAGCTTAGTTTATTTTCAAAAAATTATTTGTTGACATGAAACACCAAAGATTATTCTCTCTGACTAAGAAAGAAATTTTATTAGTGAAACTGTTTGCATCTTATGTAAAAAGTTTCTTATTAAGCATAAGTTCTTTTTATCATATCATCTACAAATGAATGCAATAGTTAAATATTTTAATTGGACCTTATATGAATCACTTGCTAAAGTAAAAGAAGATAATAACTAGAACTTATATATACCTGTTATACTACTTGATTATCAAACAAAAAAGCATGCTACAACTAGATATACTTCTTTTTAGCTTGTATATAAATGAGAAGCTGCTCTATCAATTGAAGCTTTACTATCTGTTAAACCCTATAAAGAAACAAAATACAACTTACAAAATAGCATATTGCACTAAATATTTGAGCTTATTGACAAGCTATCTGAATTGCAGAATGATGCAAGAGATAAGACTAATGAATTGCAACAGAAACAGAAGAAATACTTTGATGCCAAAATTCATCATAAAGCATTTGAAATAAGTAACAAAGTATAAATAATTAGAAAAAATATAAAACATTTTCAAACAGCTAAATTAGAAAATAAAAGAACTGAATCCTTTATTATTTAAGAAAAATTGAATAATGATGTTTATAAACTTTGTAATGATAAAGGAAAAATATTGCAAAAGTACTATAATAGTGATTGTCTTGCTAAATATTATAAAAAACAAATATGAGAACCTTTTGTTTTTATTAAATAACTGAAATTTCTAAAAAAAATTTCTAAAACTGAAGAAAAAGACAATAATATTACACAAATTCTTTAATATTACAATTTATTTAAAAATTGTAATATTTGAAAATTTATATAAATACTCTCAAATTATACAAATTTTTCTATAAATAGAATTCTTAAAACTACAATCAGAAACAGTAATTGCTTTAAACAATTTTCTCCAAATCTGGAAACAGGACTCTGCATCTTAAAATTACTTAGGTATATCATCTTAAAATATTATTTTTTAGAGTAATAAAGAACCAGAAAAAGTTATCAACTTAAACCTTATAATAGAAGCTTCTGTAGAATTCAATATTGATAAATTTCTATAATTAAAAAAAATACAACCTTTTCTAATTGAAACTCCATTTAATGAATTACCTACCGAGTTGGAAAGTAATAATACTAACTATCTAACTCAAATAATAAATGATTTAAAACAAACATCAGTGTTAACAACTTGAAGTATAACTGACTTTTTTCCTGAAAGAATATGAAAAGAACAAATTAATTAAATCTTAAAGTTCTTATTCACTCCTAGACATACTGGACATAATCTTAACAAGAAAATTGAAGTTTACTACTACTTGGGACAAATAATTTTAAAGTTCAACAATTCTTTAGAGATTAAAGACCTTATTCAGAATGCTCAAATAACAAGAAGAGCAAAAGATACTTAAAAAGGTGCTTTCAGAATATATGAAGTTCTCAAATTATATGACTAAGAAATAACTTTACAGTTGAAGTTGTGATTGCAACATATACAATCAAGTTGCTAGATAATGAGTATATCCAACTTTTTGAATTAATTAGAACATAAAATTTATTGAGTAAATTTTTAAAGAAGACAAAAATGTTATAAAATAATTTATTATTATTTTATTATTATTATTATTTTATTATTATTTTATTTTTATTATTATTTAGTATTAGTTATTTTATTATTGTATTATTATTATTATTCAAGTTGCTAGAATTTTCTGATCACTTAGTAATTACTTTGTTACTTAGTCACTTAGTCACTTAGTCATCTAGTCATTTAGTCACTTAGTTGCTTAGTTGCTTAGTAATTAGTTGCTTAGTAATTATTAGTTATTAGTTGCTAGAACCTTCTAGTTGCTTAGTAATCAATTAGTCACTTAGTCACTTAGTTGTTTAGTTACTTAATGCTTAGTTGCTTAGTTACTTAGTTGCTTAGTCACTTGCTGCTTAGCTGCTTAGCTCACAGATATATAAACTCTGCTAAATTCTTCAAGTACAATTAAGCAACAAACATTATTCTTTTTTTTAATTTTGTAAACACATCTTGGGATTCTTTAAAAACAAAAATCTAAGGATAGCTCTTCTTGTTATTACTTTAATAAACAGCTTTTAACTATAAACTATATTGATACTTTTCTTCTAAAGTAATTTCTATAGACAAAATTTACCTTCTCTTAGTAAAATAAAGTAAAGTTATTAGTATTGTGTTATCTTTTTCAAACTGCCTTAGAAAAGAGTATAGTTTCTTGATAATGTCTAACAGAAGCTATATTTTTCTCTTGGATATTGCATATACTTATAAGAAATTCTCTATGCTGTGTTATCATTATTGAGTAAAAATTAAGAAGGCTTTCACCTATAACACTACCTCTATTTTTATATTCACAAATATTCAACTTCTTTTTAAAACATATTTATTATTATAACTTTATACAATATAATAATTTTAACTATGCACTCAAAATATTAATTAAACTTAATTACAGTAAATACTATATACACTTACTATACAATTCTTATTCTTTATCTAAATACTTTTTTCTACAACTATTAGGCTACAATTACTATTTATCTATACAAATTTTTTCTAAATTTTTTTTAACAAACAATAATATACCAAATACTAATTTAATTATTATAAACAATAAATTTGACTATATCTATTTTTAACTAATAGAAACTACTTTAAAAGACTATAATAATACTACTATTGCTAAACAATATTATGATCACATTCAATTTAATATCTGCTATAACAATTCTTATTATATAATTATCTCTTATTGCTTTCACATTTACAAACTATTATTTTTTTTTTATAACATATTTATAGCTTGACTATTTATCTGATAATTTTTATAGCTATATATTAACTATCTTTATTAAAAATAACTATAGTAAAGCTTATATTTACTTTTTATTTGAATTCAAACTTTTATCTAATCACTTTATTCTACTAGTTCAAGCTATTTGGCATTACTTGAACATTTAACTAAAATCAAATATATTGATATTAGTCTTTTTTATACTAATACCTCTAGACTATTAGTTTTTTTTTACTTCTAGTTATTCATCTTAAATAAACCTTGAACCTTTTAATCTATTAACTGAAAGCATATTACCTAATACTACAACTGCATTTAACAAGTTACCAAATCTATTACCTCAATCTGATATTAATATAAACATTTCTAATCTTAGCTATATACTTCTTTTTAATGATCTGTATTGTTTTAATTCTAACTACTTATTTCAAGACAACATATTACTAGAGCTACAAAATATTGTATCTGAGACAGATTTACTATTTTATAAAACATTATATCATATATAAGTTCCAATTATATTAATATTACTGTTGTATAAAAATTTTATAACTGGTCTTCTTTTCAACTTAGAATTGCAACACTCAATGTACAAAAAATATAACCTTAAAAAAAAGAAACTATTATAGAAAGAATATTGTTTAACATTTAACTTACATATAGTAAGTTTTATCAAAACAAAAATTTTAGATAAAACCTCTATTAAATTTTTTAATATACAATACTACACATACTACTAAGCCAATTTTACAATATCTAAAGAAGAAATATTTATTATGGTTTAAAATTATATCCAACTTTATATTCATAATATACTTATTTTCAATGGTGATATTATTGCACTTAATGTTTTTTTTTAAATATAATTACAAGTTTGAAATTTTATTAGTCTATCTTTTCTCAATAAATTCTTTAGATCAAAAAGCAACACAAAACAAAGTAAAAGAATGAATACAACAAGCATTAGCTACTAAGCTGCACTCTATTATTTTTAGTAACTTTAATACTAATAATAATATTACAATTTTATCAGTTATTAAATACCAATTGCTAAACTATCTACACAGTATTAACTTATACAATTTGGCTAACTACTCTAATAATATATATAGCAAATGGCAAAGTACTAGATATCAAAATAAAATAAACTACATTTGGGCCAATAACTCATTAATTCAATACTTTTACAAATTTAAACATGACAACTCATTATTATTAACTAATAGTGATCATCAAATATTAATATCTACATGAAAATTTTTATTTGCTATATCTAAAATTAGAAATAAAAACAAATACAAAAAAAAACATACAACTACAAATTAATAACTAAAAAAAATTAGAAAAAATATAAAAATTAAGTTAAGACCAATATGATAGAATACCAAATGCTAATAACAAATATTACAGAAAGCTTTGAATATATATAACATAAAATAAATACTTGTATAATTAAAGCTGCTTTTAAACATATTCTAAACAAAAAATATATTATCAAAACCTTTTTTTATATCTTTATACCAAAAGTTACACAATTATATAATAATTTTAAAACTATTAAACATATAATGCATTATGTTAAAAAGCATCATTTATATAATATTGCAATACCTAACAATATACAAAATCTGATTAACCAAATTAATACAATACACAATGTTAACATTAACTTATCTCTGCTCTATTAATCCAATTTTGCTGCATAGATACAAAAAACAAAACTTTTTTGAAAAATATTCTATAATGTCAAAAATCTTAAAAATGCATATTATTTATATAATCATATTAATATAGCAACTGACAAAAAATGTAAGTGATTACTTACACAACTAACAAAAATAATTAATAGTATATTAAATAGATACAAAGAGCCAGTGCACTTTTATAATATTAAAACTGACTCAGACATTATTACTAATTCCAAACTAATTAAATAGCATATTTTTGACTATCTTAATGAATAAACAGCACATTATCTCTATAATAAACAAATATTTAACCAATACTGGCAAACAGAATATATATCAAATTCAAAAATCAATCCTAAATAGTATAATCCTACATTTGAACATATTGACATAGAAGAAGTTATACAAACTATTTAACAACTTCTAAATAACAAAGTCTGTGAACTATCAGAAATTAGTTATAAGATAATTAAGTATATTGGAATAGATATGCTAATAGCACTTATAGCATTTTTAAACAGATACTTTATTTAACAAAACATTTCAAAACAGTAAAAAAAAATAAAATATTTCTTATATTAAAAAAATTCCAATTTGATAATAATCTTAATAATACTAGATTTATTACTTTAGTTGAACATTTTAAAAAAAGTTATACAAAAATTCTTACTAACTGTCTAAACAAAATTCTTATAACTCATTCTATTTTAAATCCATATAACTATGTTGTACTTTTAGGCAACTCAACTAACAATCCTATACATATACTTAATAACTTTATTGAAGATGTGATTTGTACTAAAAAACAAATTTAGATTCTATTATAAGACATAAGTAAAGCTTATAACTTAATAAATATTTAACTTTTTAACAAAGTATTATAATGAATACATATGCCTATATGTTTAGTTAATACTATAATTAATCTGCTTTACAATCACTCTAACCAGATAATTACTAATTTTGATTCTTCTCTCTTATATAAAGTACAGAATAATACTAACCAAAAAAAAAACTATAACATATACTAGTTATACTTTAACAATCAAATAAATCTCTTAATCTAACTTAATAAAAATACCAATTAGCAACAACTTCAATATCAATCTTTATAGTTAGCTAAAACCAAAGAACAGCTTCAAAAGATAGTACAAACAGCATTATCATTCTATACTATGACTTACATCAAAGTTAATTTACACAAATCTATTTTTGTTTTTAATACAAAATTAACTTCAACTATTTATTTTATAAACTTTACAATACAAACATTACCTTATTACACTTATTTTAAGTTTCTAGAATGTTGGTTCATAACTATCTTCAAATATGTTATTCAAATTAAACTAATTAAACAAAAAGTATCATAACTTAATAAAATACTTAAAACCAAAAATATAACAAATAAACAAGCAATATATATTATTAATACAGTTATTATTTCTACTTTAGAATACCACATATATAATATAGTTTTATTATGCACAACATGCAACTCTATCTTATTACAATATATTACTACTGTTAAACATAAATCAAACTATCTGTAACTACACTATATAGTATATTATTAAATTATAATATATAAAATATCAAAAACATATAAACTATACAAATTTAACATCATATTTCAAACTTTTTATTTCATATTAATGACTTTAATTTCATGAATACAAGTACTCATATTAGACTCCAACAATTACAAAATAATCTATAATCAACAACCAACATTCTATATTATAAAAACTCAATAATAGATAAATTAAATAAATATATTACTACCTTTAAAATTATATAACAAAAACATATACAACTCTTTTTAATGATCATTTTGATACAAAATTAATAAAAAAAAACAAAGTTTTCTCATAAATACTAATAAGAAACCATCTAAATAGTACTAAGCTAAAAGAAGCAGCAACAAAAAATATACTAAACAAGCTTAGAAACTAAAGAAAATACAATAATATTAGAGTAGTTATAAGAGGAAAGCAAGATTTTTGGAAAAATTTTAGCATTGAAATGACAACTGTGGAGATTGCCATCTAACTCTGAAAGTAGATCTGTTTATATTGCACAAAAGTTATATAATATATTAAGCAACAACAACAAACATGTGCAAATAACCATATACAAAATAGACAAACTAATACATAGCAATAAAATAGAAGAATATTCTAGAAAAGAACAGATATAGTAATGAATAAAAGTTTGCCTGAAGAGTATAGAGGAAATATCAAAGCAAGCTGCATAAGAAGAGCATACTGGGAATTGAACAATGTACATAATAAGCATTTCTTTAATGAAGCTAACAAAACATATGTAGTGCCAGATAAAGAGAATAGGATTGTAGTAATGCTTACTAGACAAGATACAAATAAAGTAGCTTTCTTACAAATAACAAAAGAAATAATAAAAAAAACTGAAAAAGAACAGCCAAAGAAAAAATTAGATTTAGTGAAACAAATACAAGAAGTGACAGAAAGAAAAGAAAAAGAAATCTAACAGCAGATAGTAATTGAAAAGAAATAAGAAAATCTGTATAAAGCAATACAAAAAAAGAATATAGCTAATAAGAAGCTAAACAGCAAAGAACTACAAAAATTGTTACAACTGTTCAAAAAAAAAAAAATTCAGAAATAAGTTTTATAAATAGCAGACAAACAGAAATATAGCCACCTATTCAAGAAAAAAAAGTCAAAGAACAGCTAAAAGAGCAAGAACAAAGAATAACAAAGGTAGCCAAAGATGCAATGCAAAATATGATTAAAGAAGAAACAACAGAACAAAAAAAAATCCAAAAATTGAAAAAGAAATTGGCATAGTCAGAATATCACTTAAAAACAGTATATAGACACCAAATAGAAGAAACTGTAACTAAAATAATAGCTTACTTGCCAATATACTAGCACACAATATGCAGGTACAATGCAAGAAGAATGTACAAAATTCATCAAATGGTTACTAAAAAACAATAAACACATTAAAGAAATCAAAGAAGTCTTTAAAAGGAGAAACTTGTAGATTGAAGTAAACTTTGACTATAAATATAACAGAAACAAAGCAATACAAAGAATCAGCAAAAAGGAGAATGATTAGTACAAACTAATCTTAGAAAAAAGAAGAAACAAAAAAGAAAAACAAAAAGTATACAATGAAAAACATCACAAAAGAAGAAACAATATAACAAAAACCGAAGAAAAGATATACAATGAAGAAGATGATAAGACCAAAGCAGACATAAATTACAATAAAATTGATGAGAAGCCTGAAAGCAATAAATGCTTAACAATATAGAATTTGTCATTAGATATTAACAAAAAAGAGCTAGAATATATCTGTAGAAGATTTAAGAATGCCCAAATAGTAAGAATTAAAAGATCAAAGTACAAAGCTCTAATGATAGTGCAACTAGAAGAAACCAAAAAGGTAGGCATCTCTTGGGCCATATCAGTCAACAATGACAAACTAGTACAAGTAACTAAAGGTGAAAAGAACTATAAAGCAAGAGAAAACCAAAGAAAATATACAGCAAAGCTGACAGATCTATACAGAAATGTTTCAGAAGTCCTACTATTATGATGTCTAAAAAGCAAAGAAGCAAAATCAGTCCATATTCCATCAAACAGAAATAGAACCAAAAAAGAACAGCAATAATAATGTTTGCAACAGAAAAAAAATAAATGCAACTCAAACAAAACTGATTTTGTATAACAACTTTCGAGTATATTGAATAAATGAAGAAAGGAGAATAACAAAAAAAAAAAACCTTAGAGAAGAGAGAGAAAGAAGCTAGGACAGATGCAGCTAATTCTTTATAAGAGAAAAAAATATAAACAACAAAGAAAGACAAAGAAACAAAACTTTTATAAATAAAAATAGAATTAAAAATAACTCAAGTTGTGAATTCAAGTTATCAAAAGAAAAAAGCAATACTCAGAATTGACATAGGATAAATCAAGCAAGAGATACAGATACAAGAAAAAAAAGAAAAGAAAAACACAGAAAGTAGATCAGAAGATTTTAAAGCACAAAAGCAAGATTGAGAGTCACATATGAAGAAAATCTTAAAATGAATTTGGGAGAAATTAGGAAAACTAAAAGAAGCAAGAGATATAGCTAGGAAAGACTTAGCAAATTGCTTCTGAGGGCATCTCAATTGAAATTACAAATATGAATGAGAAGATCAGAGACTTTCTACACAAGAAGAAAAGAGCTTTTGAAGAAAGAAATAAAGAAGAATCTTCTAATCTAAGAGAAAAAAAGAAAAAAAAAGACAAAGAGAAAGCAAAAAACATGAAACAAGATACAAGTAGTTAAAAAAAAAATAGAAAGAAGAGAGAAAAGAAATAAAATTAGCCTGTTACAATGTTAATGGACTCAAAACCAAAGGCTAAAAATTAGAAAATCTGCTAGCCTGAAAGAAAAAGAAGAAGTAGCAATTTTAGAAATAACAAAAATGAACATTATAGAAAAAGAAGAGAAAATATTGCTATACAATTTTAGCACAAGATTAAAGGCTACAGGATTAGTGCAATATTAGATAAGAAAAAAGGATTAGATATTGGAATTCTAATAGATGAAACCTGAAAAAGACATGTTGAAGCAGTCAAAAGATTCAATGAATATATGATAGAAGTAAGACTATACTTCAAACAACTAGAACTAGTAGTTATTAGAGTGTATATTCCACTAAACAATAAATTGATTAATAAGAAAATTCAGCAGAAAATAGTAGAAGTAGTAACAAACAGAAAAAATAACACAAAAGTGATCATACTTAGAGATTTTAATCACACAGATGACAAAATATTAGATAGACAACATTCACAATCGACAAATTACAAGAAGCTGCTAATCTTTAAATGGCTTGAAAGACAGAAGTTTACAGACTCATATAGAAACTTGCATTCAACAAAGAAAGCATACATATGATTCAACCAAAAAGCAGTGACAAGAATTGATTATATTTGATTGTCAGAGTTAATCACAGCAGGCTTTCAAGAAACCAATATAAAGAAAGCAGAAGATATAACAGACAATGATCACAAAATGCTGATAACAGTCATATAGTTAGAGCATATAATAGCAAACCATAATAATGCAGAAGTTAAATGTAAAGAACAAATAAGAACAATATATTTGTATAAGAAAGCTAAACAAGAAGATTGGAAATAATACACAAAAGAGCTTCAAGTTTAACTAGAGTAGAAAAAAGTATTAAAGTAGCTAAAAGATAATAAAGTAAGCAGTAGCTTCAGTACAGAGATAATAAACCATATGTGAAATGCAATAGAAGAAGCTATAATAGAAGCAGCAAATAAACAAATTCTAAGAAAAGAGATATTTAATACAAAAACAAACAAAAAACAACATTAGAGAAAATCACAGCAATGCAGACAAGCAATCAAACTACAACAAATAATTAAAAAGGCAAAACTAAAAAGAAACCAAGAGGTAAAAAAAGAAGAAAAAGAAAAAATAAATATTAGACTCAAAAATATAGGCAAAGAAGCAGAAACAAAGTTACCAAAACTACATAAGCAATGGTCAGAAACCTGGATAGATAATTTAAAAGACTGGCAAAAAATTCTTAAAGATAGAAGAAAAGATAAATAGAAATAAAACCAAAGAAAGCAGATAGAAGAAAATATAAATAAATAATATAAAATAATTAAAACAAATCAAGGATAAATAATAGCTAGTCTATTAAACAAACTATATAAGAAAATAATCCTAGACAGATTCATAGTCTAAGACAGAGAAGATGTCAGACTAATAACAGAACCTAAAGCAGTCTTAAGTGGCTTGGCAAATCACTTTAAAAATCAATTCAGAAAATAGAAAACCAAGCTAAGAGAAATGCCTAAAGAATAAAAAGAAGTATACAAACCAAAAAAATGGATTAATAAGTCTTGATATAGTAAACTAAAAGAAAAGATAGAAGAAGAAGAGTAGAAAAACACAATAAAAGAACTCAAATTTAATACAGCTTCAGAAATATCAGGCATAAGCTATATTTTAATAAAATAAGTATGAAAGAAATTACAAAAGATTTTTAGAGCCTTTGCAAATCTGGTTTTAGAAAAAAAAGAAGTACCAATAAAGTAGAAAATCACACAAGTCTATTCAATTTCAAAAGACAAAGACTAGAAGTATGACTTGAATCATATCAGCCCTTTATGCATTTCTGTTATTATTGCTCTCTTTAACCATTGCCTTACTGAGAACAGAATTCCTAAACAATGGAAACACAGTCACATTTACCCTATCCCTAAACAAAACACTTTTGATGGTAACCTCAACCTTACTCGACCCATTAGTCTTGTCGAACACATTCGCAAGCTCTATACCAAAATTCTTACCAACTGACTCAGCTCTGTATTTTCAACCCATCCTATTCTCTCACCTTTTAATTATGTTGCTCTTCCCAACAACAGTACCTCAATCCC
>CAJVQA010010088.1:0-11632 GCA_910591915.1 Cetraspora pellucida | reverse complement strand
AAGATGGGTACCAGGGTTTGGGTGAACTTTACAAGGGTAATAGCAGTTTAAGGGGTAACCCTAACTGCAAGTATTGGTCTCAGCTATAGCATTAAAAACCAGGTTAGCAGTAAAAGAGAATATGGCTCGCTCTGGTAGGTTTACCTCGAGGATAACTGTTCTATGGTTAAAAGCGAACAGATCTGGGTCTGTGATCCGGTAAAATTAATACTAGGGTTAGATCAGAAGGTTTAAATGAAACATCTAAGCAGGGGTGTTAGGTATGGCAACTGGTGGGGAACCCTTGGGTGGACTCTTTAAATAGGTAATATAGAAAAGTTACACATGTAGCCAGTTATACACTTGTCTAATAGTTCAATATAGATACGTCTGTATAAAACATGTACCCGACATAAGTATTAATAAAAAGCTAGTACCAAAGAGGTTACCTTAACACCGAAAAACAAAAAAAAAAATAACCCAAAGCAAAAATGAAACTAGTCTAATAACAAAACCTAAGACTGTTCTAGAAGGTCTGGCAAAACATTTTGAAAATCAATTTAGAAAGAGCAAAACCAAACTAGAAGAAATGTCTAAAGAATAGATAAAAGTATACAACCCAAAAGAGTAGATCAAGAAGTCCTAGTACAAGAAGTTAAAAGAAAAGATAGAAGAAGAGGAATGGGAAAACACATTAAGAGAACTTAAAGCCAATACAGCTCTAGAAATTTTAGGCATAAGCTACACTCTAATAAAACAAGCAGAAAAGAAATCACAAAAAATCTTTAGAGCCTTTGCAAATTTGGTTTTAAAAACAGAAGAAATGCCAAAAAAGTAGAAATAGCACAAGTTTATCTAATCCCAAAAGACATAAACTGGAAATATAATCTGAACAATATTAGACCAATAGCACTAATTGAGACTTTTAGAAAGTTAGTTACAAAGGTGGTAACAAGAAGGTTAGCCAAGATATTTACAGAAAGGAAAATACTCAAAGTACCAAATTATGCAGACTTGCCTGGCAACTTAACAGAGCAGCCAATATATATATTAAATATGATAATAGAAGAAGCATAAGAGAAAAACAAAGAAACATGGATACTCCTACAAGACATGAAGAAGGCATTTAATTCAGTCTTATTAGAAAGCTTGAAGTGGGCTCTTAAAAGAGTCAAGATATCACAAAGAACAATTAAATATATTATTAATCTCTTTTGTAAATGTCAACTTAAGGTGATTATAGTTCATGGCCTAACAGAAGAAATAGTAACAGAAAATGATATAAATCAAAAAGAGGTAATTTCTACACTTATATGGCAGCTTTTTTACAATCCACTGTTAGAAAAGATTCAAAAAGATAAATCATTAGACTATACAGTAGAGCAAGAAGCACTAAAAAATACAGACATTAATTGTATAATAAACTATAAACAAGCAGTGATTGCCTATGCAGATGATACCATATAGATTGCAAAAAGTAAAAACTAACTGCTAAGAGTTCTTAAAATTGCAGAAGAGTTCTTCAAAGTGAATGATATTGAAATAAATGAAGCAAAGTCAAAGCTTATAGTAATGAATTCTAAACTAAGAAAAGAAGATAGAGAAATCACATTTAGACAAAGTAAAATAACAGAAGAACCAAAAAACAAAATTGTAAGATCATTAGGAATTTGGCTAAACAACAGAATAAGAAAGTTATTAGTTTGCAAAAAAGCAAAAAGAATAGTTAGTCAAATAGTTAAAGACTTTAGATATAAAAAAATGACAATAAGCCAGATCACATATATAAACAATACAATAATAATTTCAAAATTAGTGTGCCTTCTGCAGTTAACAAGAATGTCAAAAAGGATGATTAACAAAATCCATTAACTAATAATATGTTTGTCAAAACATAAGTGCAATATGATGAAAACAACAAATAACTGCACAATTGAGTACAAAGATTTGAGGAACTATAGATTATTAAGTTAAAAAATAGCAACAAAGCAAATAAGCAGTTTATTTACAAGACTTAACAGAAGAGACACTTTAGGTAATCTAACAAAGCTTAAGATAGCACAAGAGTGTTAGAAAGCAGGCTTAATAAAAGACATTTGGGACTCAGAAAGAAGATCAGAAGAAATGAAATATTGGAAGCACAACTTAGCCTGTTGAACAATAGTTAAAGCAAGAGAAATGAGAATAAATATCAGAACAGAAAATTACTTGTAGAAAGTACATAGTTACAGAATAAGTATAAGAGACTTAGTTAGAATTAAATCATGAACAACAAGTAGTAACACAATAAATAAATAAGGTTTAATATACTTAAACCAACTCATAAACATAAAAAGAGATAACTTAATTATATGAAGACAGCCCAAAAGTCTTTTAGGACTGTTATGTAAAGGAAAAAAAGCAAAATAGTTCAGTGAAATAGAAAAAGAGATGTTAATAACACAAAAAAATAGAGAAATACACAACTAATACAAGATTAGAGACTACAATACACAGGTACTAATTATTAACTAGACAAAGATATCTGAAGACAGAAGAAAGAAAGAGTAACTTGTATATAGACCAAAACATGACTAGCAACTTAGTAAGATATCAAAAAAGAAAAAAAAAAATTCCTAGCAAGCATTGGCTATTACAAAAAGTAGAAGGCAAGACATATACTGAGATAAGTAAATGCAAAGGTTATAAGAACAGAACAGAACAAATAACAGATAATTGTAAAAAGTAGATAAGATGGAATAATAGTTTAAAGGCAGTTCTAAAAACATTAGTAGAGAAAGGCAGTAACAAGATTAATGCAATATTAGAACAAATGCTAGAAAACAGAACAGTAAAAAAATAGAGAAAAAGAGAAAAAAGTCTAATTGAGCTAAAACAAGTAGAAATTTAGAGACAGAATTAATCAAAAAAAAAAAATTTGATAGTAAAGTTACAGACTATATAATAGAAGTTTTAATGAAAAATAAGAAAAGAGACAAAGACAAATATACTCTTTATACAGATAGAGCACTATATAAAGAGAAGAAAAAAAATAATATAAGAAAGATGGATATTGGTTAGATGCAGGTTAGCAACAGGAAAAACTGGCCAGAAGAAAAAAGAGCACTAGGACTCGAAGGTTGGCCCTCACCAACAATAGCAGAATTAGCAGCAATATGGTTAGCAATTTTAACTATACTATAGAAGAAGTGTATAAAAGTGCATACAGATAGTTTAACAGCATTAAGACACATTAATGAAGCAATTCAAGCGATTGGAGATGACAAAGTCTTAAAAAAGAAAAATGTGATATGAATAATGAATATTGTAGGTCTACTTAAAAGCAAGAACAATAGAATAGAACTAGTTAAAGTTAAGAGTCACAGTAACAATAAGTAAAATGACAGAGCAGATTTACTTGCAAAAAAAGAAGTAATATGTGGAAGGACAATATTTGTAAAGAAGATCAAGTGTGACAGAATAGAGTACCACTTAGAATAGAAAAACAAAAAAGTTAATATACTAATAAAACTTCTTTGCAAAATAGTTACAAATATCAGAATTGAAGCTAGTTAAAAAGAAACAAAACCAATTTGAGCACTAGAGCCAGAAACTAAGAATACTTGATATAATTAGTCAAGCTTTTGGAAAGAAATGAATAGAACAAAAGGTGTATATTGTACAACAAGAAAACTCAGTACAAGAAGAGCAACAGTAATTAAATGCATAATAGATAGCCTATCAATACTAGAAGAATTGAATAGAAGAAAATCAGAAATATATACAACAACAAACTGCCAAGTATGTTAAAAAGATAAAAAGAAAACTCAAGCATACCTGGCAAGCTGCATCAGACAAAAAAACTTGTAGAAGAGGATCCAAAAAGTGGCAATAGCAGCAGCTTGGAACAACCTTAAAGAAAAGAAAAGAGTTAGAATCCTGCCTCTAGTACTATATGAGACACTATTTTGAAAAAAAAACAGAAAAAATTACTAATAGAATAATGTTAATAAAAGAACTAACAATGAATAAGGTTGGAAAAAGGATTAATCAGATTCTAGATAGACAGACAATACAGAAATGCATAGATATAGTAACAAGAACAGTGTAGAATACATTTTACAACCAAGTATAGAGAGTTTGATATAGAAAAGTACAAGAATAAAAAAAAAAGATTAATATAACAAACAAAATAAAAAAAGGTGCTCAAGCTAAAAGAAGATTAAGGAAAAGAACAGAAAAATAAGATGCCAAAAGAAGAAAAAAAAAAAAAAAAGTAGAAAAAATGAACTAAATAAAGAAAGAAGCTTAGAAAATAATTGATATGCTTGTTACAGAAGAAGAAAGTCCTTTCTAATATGGCTTTAAGTAGTTAGACAAGCAGTCTATCTCTAACTGAGATAGTGCAACAGGTTGCACTTAGGTACCAATAAGGTGGTCAAGTAATGCTAGACTTGAGTATTGGAAAATTCTATGTAATTATAAATGTAAATAGTTTCAAGAATCTTAATAAAGTACTAGCATAACTGCTTAAGATTAAATATATATATATATATATAAAAATATAAAATTTTAATTTTATTAATTTTTACATTGAACACTATTAGAATAACAACAAGTACTACAAGTTGCACCCACCTTTTACATTTTACAATGATTTTTTAAGCAATCATCTTTGCAAAAGCATTTTGTAGCAGTTATAAAGCCAGAGCTTTGTTAAATAGTAGCTTTATGAGCATTTATATAAGTGTTGGAAATATTTACAATCTTAAGGTATTTTCTAAAAGTTCTGATAATAGAAACCAATTCAATAGCTAAATAATATTCATTTAATCTTCTATATTGACATCCTAAAATGTATATATTATTCTTGGTGATTTCTAACACTTTACAAGATATGTATTAATGATCAATATTAGCATAATCAACTTCAGAAATTTGAACCTAAACCAAATCATTTGGTTCAAATTTTCATAAGTATTTTTTTTTTTTCTATTTGCTGCCTTATTTTTTCTGTATAAACTTTTAGATGCTTAGTAGTCTCAGCCTTAATGACATTTTAGATCATGTAAAAGAATGAAAATGAATATGAGCCTTGATTTTTTTAAAAAAATAAAAACTAAGTATTAATTCTTGTTTATTTCAAGCAAGTTTATATCAAAAGACAAAAGGCAAATACTTTTATAGCTTATTATTTTTTTTCAACCATAATCTATTGCTGTTTAATTTCAACCTATTGTTATTCAACCTCAACTTCTTTCTTTACTCCTACCTATTCTTAATAACCTTCCTGACCTACTTGATAACATGGCATAACAGGCTTTACAGAATGCTGCACAAGCTATAGCTAACCTTATCAATGCTTTAAATGAAAGTAAAAAAGCTCTTATGAAAGCTGACTTCTTTTATAATGATAGAACCCAAGACTCAGAACAATAGCTTGAAGATTTTTGAAGAGCTGCTATCACTAACAAGTAAGATGCTGTCAAAAATTGGAACTAACCTCTGTATATTTAAAAGAAATTGCATTAGATTGGTGGCAAAGTCTTAACCCTGCTCCAAATGCTTTTGATGATAATGCCCACCAAGACAGAACATTAATCATCTCTTTAGGCTTCACTTTCACACACCTAAACAAAAAGCTATTTGGCAGAAACAGCTTTTTGATATTAAACAAGGCCCAGACATTATAGATGCTTATATTAATCATTTCAGACAATTGAAAAAACGAGTTGATCCTAGTGATGCTTTTCCTGTTGACTTTACCAAACAATTATTTATCTAAGGACTATGCTCTGAATTTTCTATTAATGTGCAAGCTAGTAAACCTGCTAACCTAAATGCTGCTATTACCACTGTAAAACAATAGAAAACTAGACATGTAATGGCTGCCAACACTACTACAGAAACAGACCAAGCTATCAAACAACTGACAGACCAGATTGCCAAACTTAGTATCAACTTGGCCCAACAATAGCAACTACCCGAATCTCAATCTGCTAACTATGCAGCTACATCTAACTCTAATAGATCTCAAGCCAAAGATCCCTATCACTACTACTACTGTAGATAAACAGGACATTTTATTGCTAAATGTAGAATCAGATGAGCTAAACAACAATCCAACCCAAGAGATAATTATAGAAGAAATAATAGATGCAATCAAAGGCCTTACTTTCAAAGTCATGACAGATCTTATTATCGAAATTCTTCTAAAGAAAGAGAAAACTCTAGAGAAAGAAGTAGATACTCAGACTCTTATAATAGTAATAGAAGAAGAACTAGTTTTTGCTCACTCTCACCCTATTATAGAGATGTTAACTACCTTGGCCATAAAGATTCTTCTTCTACTTCTTCTGTCACAATACTAAAAAAATAGAAACAATTCCTTGACAACCCTTCTATTCATATAGCTATGTCTGCATATCTGTATAAAGAAGCTAAAAATGCTAACCTAGTTCAATCATCTACACATACTACCTCTGTAAAATGCAACATCTGACTTAGAAACAGATCCTACCAAGCTATCATCGATAGTAGTGCTGCTATTAGCATGATTGCTCATTAAACTGTCAAAGAATTAGGACTCAAAATTGAACAAGCCTCTACTAGCCTAATTGTTATAGCAACTGGTACTTCTATATGCCCTCTAGGAATTATTAAAGATCTCTCTGTAGAAATTGAAGAAATAACTATTCCAATCATTGTTGAAGTTGTTCCTGCTACCTTCTACTCTCTTCTTCTTGGTAAACTGGTCCAAGAAAGTTGGTGCTAGTTATAACTAAAAGAATGGTTGTTATTTGTTCAAGTGAAATAACAAAAAGGTTTTAGTATCAATGACCTATAAAAGTGATTATGCTTTACCTGCTTAACTAATAGTAACAGACCCAAAAGAGCTTGACCTCTATGAGCAAGAATTCCTTACACCCTATAAAGCATACACTGCTCAACTTACCTCAGAAACAGACAATGAAAAATGGACCATCTACCAATCTTAATAATGAACCCAAACTGCCTCATCTCATGTATGTGGCAACTGTAAATCCTCTGACCATCTCTTTGCTAATTGCCCTCAGAATACTTGCAATCGATGTTATTGTAAAGGACATATTGCTGTCTACTATTAACTACAAGCTTCTTGATGAGAAACTTGCAAGAATTGCCAAAGCTCTGAACACCTCTATTGACAATGCTCTGAAAATATTTGTCATGAATGCAACTCAATAGAACATATTGCTGTTGATTGTCTCTTAGCTCATCTTAAACGCCAGAATCAGACCTACTAATGTGAATGCAATTCTAATAAAATTGAAACCCAAAGACAATACTATCATAGCAATTGTTACACCCATTATTGCTGTCATTGTAAGAACTCCCAAAGACCAGAAACTCTACAAGAATTGGATAAAGTTCTTGTTTGTAAAAGTTGCTATACTGACTTCCATCAAAGTCTTGATCATGATGACTCTAAAAGCCAGCATTATTATACTGAAGGTAATGAACATGAAACCTTGGTTGAATGTAAATTATGTAAATATGTTAAACCCAGAAACAAAATGCATAATTTAGAAAGTATAACAGAAGAACTATGGTTTTGCGAGCTTGAACACTTATATGCTTACAAAGCTAGTACAGATGTTCTATACAATCCTAACTATAACCTGTAGACCTGAATCAAATACTACACTGAGTCAACTAGAAGTGCTAGATCTCAGTATGAAATAAACCAGACTCGTATCTTCCATCTTGCTAAAGTCTATTTGTAAGAAACAGACCTTACTATTACTGAAGCATTGGAATCTCAAATAAATAACCAGATCAATCGACCATGAATCTATGAAAAAATAGACCTTATCCTATAAGCTAAACAAGCTATCCTTAATGAAAAAGAAAAGCAACTCCTTTAACAAACCTTGGCTAAGTCTTTTAATATTAGCCATCTAGAATTTGACTATTGGCTTGCTATAGCTAACCTTTGTTGACAGTTTAGTGCTTCTGTTAATCTCTACAAGGAATGCTTACATGTTAAGCATCAATATGAATTAGACACCTATCAAGGTATTGCCAGAACTGTGCTTCTCTACTAGTTCCTATCTATGAACCTATCTATGAACCTTCTACATCAGAACTAGTAGATCCTTTGCCCAGCACTACTAATACAACCCTATCAGAACCAGACCCATTGCAACTACAAGTTGCACAACTACAACAACAAGTTGAAACTCAGAATCAACTTATTCTACAGCTCCAACAGAAAGTAGAGAAGTTAGAAAGATTCATCCAAACTCTTCTACAAGTATTCTAACAGGATGCCTAGACCACTTAACAATAAAATACTTCTCTTGCTCAAGAATGGGAAAAATCAAATTTTTAGATTATCTTAAGCAGAATAAAAAACTATCTGTTAAACCAGACAATGTGCATCAAGTTTTTATAATAGACATTATAATCCCTTATGAAGAATATAATGTTAGTCCAGAACCATTTAAATTGAACATTGAACCTTTAGATGCTAAACAAGAAAAACAATTCAGCCAGCTGCTAATGGAGTTTTCAAATCTTTTTGCACAAGATACAACAGAATTAGAATGCACTAACCTTGTAACTTACCGAATCTATACAGAAGAAGGACCTTCTATTCGATCTTGACCTTATTCTTCTTCTTCTACAGAACAGATATTTATTAAAGAAGAAATTCAACAAATGCTCGATAGTGGACTTATATGACCCTTCTCTAGTCCTTGAACCTCATTAGTTGTATTAGTTCGAAAGAAAAATAGCAAATTATAATTCTGTGTTGACTATCATAAACTTAATAGTATTACCAAAAAAGATGCTTATCTCTTATCTTACATTGATGAAATGCTTAATACTCTAAAAGGATCCAAGTGGTTCTCTATACTTGACCTCGCAAGTAGATATTGGCAAGTTGCTATGCACCCTACAGATAGAGAAAAGACTGCTTTTGTAACTCAATATGGTATATACGAGTTTAATGTAATGCCCTTTGGACTATGTAATGCATCTGCAACCTTCCAATGATTAATAGATAGAGTATATCAAAACATTGTATAGAAATTTGTAGTAGTCTACCTTGATGATACTATAGTATATTCCAAGACTTTTGATGAATATTTAGAACATTCATAACAAACTTTTATTAGAATTAGAAAAGCCAGTTTACGATTAAATTTAGAAAAGTGTAATTTTTAGATGCAAAGTTTACCATTTTTAGAAACATAGTTATCTCTATTGGAATAGCACCTGATCCTCAAAAGATAGAAGCTATCCAGAAGATTCAACTATCTAATAATGTAACCCAACTATGTTCATTCTTAGGACTAGTAGGTTACTATCGACAGTTTATTCATAACTTCTCTAAAGTAGCATAGCCTTTAAATCAGCTACTATGCAAAGAAACCTCTTATATATAGGATGAACTACAACAGGAAGCTTTCAAAGAATTGAAACAGAGACTTACCACAGCCCATATATTAAAGTATTCTAACTTTGATAAATTATTTATCTTAGCTACCAATGCTTCTTATCATAGATTCAGAGCTACTCTTAATTAATTGAATAGAAACAGAAAGAAACACTCTATAGCTTATGCTAGTAAAAGCTTAATCAAAGAAGAAGTTAATTATAATGCTACTGAACTCGAATGTGCTGCAGTTGTATGGGCTATTGAACATTTTCATAAATATCTTAAAACTGCCAAGTTTATTTTAATTACTGACCACTCTGCTCTCAAGTGGTTACAATTCACTGAACCTAAAGAATGCCTAGGAAGATGGATTCTAAAACTCTAGCCCTATAACTTTGAAATTATTTATAAATCAGGAAGAGTTTACTCTAATATAAATGCCCTATCTCGACTACAGATACAGACCTTCTACCAAAATTCTTTCTTATAAATTTAGATTTCTATTATAATTTATATAACTATATAGAATTAGGCAAGTTACCTGATTCTCTATTCTAGGAACAAATTAAACAAATACAACATTGTGCTAGACATTTTATTACTAAGAAAGGACTATTATATAAGAAAAACAAAAAGAACTCTCAGTACCCTCTTTGTGTTATCAAATGAAATGAAGTAGAACCTGTTTTGCATATGAAGCATAAATATTCTACTGCAGAACACTTAGGAACAGATGCTATGTACTATAAAATAGCTGAATGATATTATTAAGACCAAATATATCGAGATGTACAAGAATATGTTAAAACATATAAAGAATGTCAAAAGAGACTAAATGGCAAATGAACTGAACCCCTTCACCCTATTCAAATAAAACAAGCTTTTGAATGAATTAGTATTGACTTAGTAGGACCCCTACTAATTACAAAACAAAATAATCGATATATTATTATTGCTACTGACTATTTAACAAGATGGCCAGAAGCCCATGCTATATCTGATGCTGGAGCAAATATCTTAGCTCAGTTTATATTCGAAGAAATTATTTATCGACATGGAACACCAAAGATTATCCTCTCTGATCAAAAAAAAAATTTTATTAGTAAAACTGTTTGCATTCTATGTAAAAAGTTTCTTATCAAACATAAGTTCTCTTTACTATACCACCTACAGACAAATGGAATAGTTGAATGTCTTAATCAAACCTTATATGAATCACTCACTAAAGTTAAAGGAAATGATAATTAGAACTTACATATACCTGCTGTACTGCTTGCTTATTGAACAAAGAAGCATGCTACAACTAGATATACTCCCTTTTAGCTTGTATACAGACAACAAGCTGTTCTTCCAATTGAAGTCTTACTCTCTGTCAAACCTCATGAAAAAACAGAGTATAACTTACAAGATAGCATATTGTATCAAGCATTTGAGCTTATTGACAAATTACCTGAATTGCAAAATGATGCAAGAGAAAAGACCAATGAATCATAACAGAAACAGAAAGAATACTTTGATGCCAAAATCCATCATGAAACTTTTGAAATTGGTGACAAAGTATAGATAATTAGAAAAGACATAGAACATTCCTGATTAGCTAAATTTGAAGATAAAAGAACTGGACCCTTTATTATTCAAGAAAAATTGAACAATAATGCCTATAAACTTTGTAATGACAAAGGAAAAACATTGCAAAAGTACTATAACAGTAATTATCTTGCTAAATATTATAAAAAACAAACATGAGAACCTTTTGTTCTTATTGAATAATTGGAATTTCTAGAAGAAATTTCTAAAACCAGAGGAAAAGACAATAATATAACACAAATTTTTCAATGTTACAATTTATACGAAGATTGTGATACTTAAAAATCTATATAAACACTCTCAAATCATACAAATTTTCCTAAAAATAAAAATTTTAAAATTACAATCAGAAACAGTAATTACTTTAAACAACTTTCTCCAAATCTGGAAACAGGACCTCACATCTTATAACCACTTATATATATTATCTTAAAATATTATTCTTTGAAGTAATAATGAACCAGAAAAAGTTATTGACTTAAACCCTATAATAGAAGCCTTTGTAGAATTTAATATCGATAAATTTCTACAATTAAAAGTAATACAATCTTCTCTAATTGAAACTCCATTTAATGAAGTACCTAGAGTTAGAAAGTAATAATACTAACTATCTAACTCAAATAATAAATAATTTGAAACAAACACCAGAACCAACAACTT
>CAJVQA010010087.1:0-11632 GCA_910591915.1 Cetraspora pellucida | reverse complement strand
TTGTACTTTATGTAAAATCTCAATTGAATATTCAATAAAGATAGAGGCATGGCCTCACCATTAATATTTAAAAAAAAGAAATAATTACTATTTTGTAGATCTTTTTTTGTAATTATAAATATGAATGTGATGATAGAAATAATAAACAATTTCTATTATTATATAGAAATATATTATAAAACATAGTTTATATTATAAAAATATAATCTATATTGTAAGTGAAATGTTGGTTAAAAGGGTTGTATTAAAAGATGATAAGATCAATATTATGCTTGTTTTAACAGAATTTACTACTTATATTTGCAAAAATTTTTTAAATACTTATAATACTTAAAGTAGCTAAATCTGATAAATCATAATTATTATATTGAATTAGATAGTATTTAAAGTTACTTGTTAATAAAATGAAGTAATATTAGTTGATTAAGGTTGTTAATAAGAAGAAAGAATATTAGTTAATATTAGTTAGAAGTATTAATTTATAAAAAAAAGTGATATTAGTTAATTAAGATTGTTGATAAAAAGAAGTATTAGTTGAAAATATTAATTAAAATTGTTGATAAAAAAAGTATTAGTTAGAGGCATTAATTGAGATTGTTAAAAAAATTAATATTAGTTGATATATTAGTATTTATTTTAAAACTTTTTTAAAAATAAATAAAATTTTTTATCTTACAAACAATAAAAATCTTATATTTATATTTTAGTAAAACTTTTATAAACAGAAAATATAAATTAAAATCTAATAATAAAAAATAAAATATAAAAAATAACAATAGATACAAATTGCTAACTCTTTTTAATAATTAATTGTACCAAAATCTTGCTAAAAAAAATTTTAATTTTCTTTAATAATTTATAAATAAATATACTCTTAAAATTAAATAAAATTGTTTTTCTTTCAAATTTATATATACTTATAAAATTTTATATTAATAACTTAAATATTAAATAAATTAACTAATTTTCTGTAAAAACAACCTCAAACTATTTATACTCAAATTTAGTCTAGGAAACTTGTCTTGTTCATTAAGACAAAGTTGTTTAGCTTACTTTAGGCTTCATTTTGATATAAGTTTTATTTAAAATAGCCAAAAATAATTATTTTATAAGCAAAAAACTTCAAACAACTACTTTCTCTAAATTTTTCTAAAAATTAGTTCTTTTTTTCTTATTTTCTCCAAATCTGGACCTCAAACATATTTTAAAACAACTAATTTTACTATTCAATCAATTAATAATTATTTTATAATTATTTTTTTTTTAAGTTCTTAATTAATTTATACAAAACAAATAATTACAAATTTGTATTCATTCTAAAAATACACAATCTTGTGTATACTTTATTTTATTTTTAGCAAAAGTTACACAAGCCACATACTGTACTACAAGCTACACCAACCACAGCCACACCAGCTACAAAAAAGTATTATGAAGAGTAAACATTACATAAACAAAATTTTACTTTCTTTTGAAGCTGTTATTGAGCTTTTTAATATTAACATAAAAATAACAAGCCAAAATGCCTATTTTAACAAATACTAAACCTAATTCTCATGACTTAGACTATTATTATAACAAATATCTAGATCGATTTGATATTGATACCAAAGAATCTAATCTACTTATCTTACACATTTTGCTAAAAGATGTCAATTCTTCAAAATGCAAAACTAATAAACAACAATACTAATTTAAAATGCCAACTTAACCTACTTTATCCACTTGTCTTTGTAACAAATTCTATTCAAATTTTACTTCTAAACACTATAAAATTACTTACTTTACACCTCTTTGACAAATCTCAAACTTTAATACAATAGATATTTCTTTAACTACAGTTATTTCCAAAAACCACTTTAACAATATTGTTGACCAATTACCTAAATCACCTATTACCAAACAATAAAAAAATCTCTAATCAAACTTACAGATTTCATCATCTTTATTGCATACAGACAAATCACCAGTAGTAATCATTCTATACTCACAACACTATCACTCTTGCACCTTATATAAAAAAAAGATATCTTATATGGTCTTATTCAAGAATCATGATATGCACCTGACTATTCCAAAACTATAATCTTTAAGGGTTTCTTATTTTATTGAGATTGTGTTTACAATTTCCAATATGCTAAACTTAAAATTCTTCTTCAAAAAAAGAAACTTATAAAAGAACAATGTTCTATCTTTTATTTTTACTATTTTTACAAACTTAGTAAAAAAGAAAAAATCAATTTTTTTTAAAAACTTGCTCTTAAAAATAAAGAAATAAAACAAAATTCTAAACATTTTCTAAACAACAAAAAAATATAATAAACTTAACTTGAAACATCTCTAAAGATCTGGACTAGTTTCTTAACTATCTGATTATAGAAAACATAAAACAAAATACCAAACTTAATACAACTCTTGCTCAGCAACTCTTTACTTTCTCAAAAGCTCATCTTTATAAATTTACTTTTGATTAACCAATTCCCTCTATTTCAAATAATACTTAAACAACTACAAACCAAAAACTTTCTCAAAAACAAAGTTTTAATCATTTGCTTAAAACAATAACTGCTAAAAAGATAGAATTTCTTATAGATTTTCTTCATTAATCAAATCTATTACTCTCTTCTCAACTTAATATTTCACAATATATATATACTTCAATACTTAAAATTTCAGGAGTAATAATTTTATAATCTAATTTAGATGAAATATTCTTAAAAATATCAGTATATTCAATTTAAGATATATTTAAGTTTGTCCATATTTGGTTAATTCTGCTGTTGAAAGTTAAGTGAGAAAATGTAAACTTTAATATTGTAAAAAAAAAAGTTAATATATATCTTTAAATTAGTGACTAATTAAGTATTTGAGGATTTGAGATTCTGGAATAAAGGTGTTTTTTGGAGAGTTTTTATTTTGTTAAGGATTTGAAACACTGTTAAAGTCATTAACTATTATAAGCTAATAGTTAGAATTGTTACAAAGTAAGATAATTTGTTCTTAATTTTAGTACATATTTGTTTTTTCTTTAAAGTTAAAAGGTATATTTAAAGAATACAGATAAAGTTGTGTTTAAAATGTAGATCTAAGCTAATTATATGATCATTATAATTGTGTGTTTTAGCAATGTATTTGAAGATTCTTTTATATATAAAAATTCTAATATCTGCTTGATAAAAATTTTCATAAGAACTCTAAAAGCTGTTATGATTTTAAAGATTTTTGTTAATAATTTTTTCTTCTTTTAAGATAAGATGTATTTTTAATATTCCAATGATATCAAAGTTATATTGATTAATAATATCAATAAGTGAGATCTTTTTTGAATGTTACAATAAATTATTGATATTTAGAAAACTGATTTTTATAAGAATTAAAATTATAGATATAAAGAATATTTAAAGAGAAGAAATATTATTAGTTAAAGTAAGGTCAAATGAATGTGATATAGGAGAGATAAGATTTGTGATATTGAGATTGTTAGTATTAAAGAAATCAGAATCTGTTAATAAATTAAAAACTAAATATTGCTAATATAATTTGATAGATAAGTTATAGTATTGATAATAAAGTGATTTAAGAAAAAGTACATAATTTGGTATTATACTGTTATTTAAGTTTTTATAGACATGCATTTCAGTAAGTATAGTATTAATGGAAATTTTAAAAAGTTTATCAAACATATTATTTTTTAGATATTAAAAAAAGCTTAAAAGTGTTTGATTAAATGATAAAGTTGAAAGATTATAGTAAGTTGGAAAGATATTATAACAAAAAAGATCTTTAAAGTTAAAGAAGAAGTTGAAATTTAAGAATGAGTAGTAGGTTTTTGTAAGGTCACTTACCATTTTAAGCTTGGCTGGTACAGCTATAAAAGATACTATAACCTTTTTTATATGTTGGGCCTAACTATTATAATCTTAGTCTTTTATATAAATAGGCTTTACTGCCTACCTACTTACATCATTTTTCTTTAAAAATAGCCTATTATTTGCAAAGTATATTATAATTTCAGAAATAGCAACTGCTTTAATATTACTTATAAAAAGATTTATTAAAAAGAAGATTAAGAGATAATAAAATTAAAAAGATCAAGATCATTGATTTTTTTGAAGTAATATATTTGAATTTCTTAATAATAAGAAATTTAGCTTAGAAATAATAATCTTTATTATATTTTTTCTAGATAAAAGAAATAGAAAGATTTGTACTACTTTGTTTAAGTATTTCAAAATAGGTAATAATTCTGACTAAAAAATAAATATTTGCAATTTGTTTGTAGTTTTTTTAATAGCTTGGTCATAGCTTATATTAAAGATTCTATTATTTTGAGTTGTTACTTAAAGAAAAGCTTTAAAGTATTTATAAAAGTAGTAGGTTTAATAATTAATATTATGATTAGTTTTTTTGATTTTTATAAATTGTTTTTTAGCAAAATCAGCAAGTTTATGAAGAAATTTAATTGGAGTTGAGAGTTTGAATAAAGCTAAATGTTCATTATTCTTATGAAAAATTGAGAAATCTAAGATAGAATAAGTCTAAGTTAGTTAATTAGACTTAATAAATAGGCTTGATTTATTAGAAACAGGAACAGAAAATTTTTTAAAAGATTGGTCAAAGTAATATATAAAGGAATTTTGAAAATTATGTTCAATATCAGATAAAAAAACTATATATTTGTATTTATCAGAATTTTTGTAAATATGAATATAAAAAAGAACAAGTTTTCTAACTAATAGAGTATATTCTTAAAGAGATATAATAGATTTAATAATAAAAAATTAAAATAATAGTTTTTTATGCTCTTTAGCATATTTGATTGCAGTTTAATATTTAAGAAAGTTAAGAACTTTGATTTTGATAATGTTAAGAAAATGATGTTTATAAATTTTAAAAAATTTATTAACTCAGTTTTTAAGAATTGCTTTATATAGTTTAAATAAAGATATTTAAAAAGAGTTTTTAAATTTTTTTATGTTAATATTAAAAGAAATATTAATATTTAGTTTTTTGTTATTTTATATTTAAAAAAAAGCTTTGTCAATTAAATTATAATATTATAATATAAGATAAGATGAAGTAGTTAAATATTTAAATCATCTGCAAATTTTTTTGCATTAATAGTTTTGTAAATAGAGTTAAGAAAAAGATATAAATATGCAAGATTAATAACAATTTGAAGTTAATTTTGAAATATATATAGTAAAATAGTATAATAAGATTGATGAAATTTTTTTTTAAATGCTAAAGTGAGTACATGTAACTCAGAATTTTATTGATAGTATCAGTTGGCCAGCATCTGTTAATATAACAATGCAAAAACAAATATAGAAAAAATATACAACTAGTCACTTGTACAAGTTTAGTTATTATCTAATTTAAGTAGTTCATCCAAAAGTTTTATACTAGTTGCTATATCTAGGACTCACCTGTAGATCCTCTATATAAATATTTTAATTCTGTATTTATTACATCTTATTAATAACTTCAATAAACTGATAAAGATATGTCATGATTACTAAGTTATATTTAACTTTATACTAAATCTACTAGTATATTTTCTATTCTATACTTATAGCTTATTTAGTATTACTTTGGTCTAAACTATCACTTGCAGTTAGGACTAAGCATTAAACTACTATATTCTTATAAGGTTTACCCAAGACTCTGATATCTATCTTTCTGATATCTTCATCATTGTCTCTTACTAACTGCTACTTAGGACTAATAGAACTTCCTAAACTTCTAATCCAAATAGCCTAATATGGTATACCTTAATATCTTTTTTCTCTAGTAATTTCAGTAGCCTGGTTGGTCATATGCTTCTTTACACATCTTGCTATCCAGTTTATTTATCCATCTCTTTAAAAATAAGATTGAAGAATTTTTTTTATAATTGAGTTTTGTAAAGAATATAGTAAAAAATTTAAAAAATACAAGTTTTAAGGTATTAATTAAAATTTCTATAAAAATTAGAATATAAATATCAATTAATAAGTTAGTTTTATAAACTAAGTCTATCAAAAATTTGAATTTTTATTTAGTCATATTTTTTAATAAGTAATTAAAAAAATATTTAAAAATAAATCTAATATTTAGATTTTTA
The DNA here is from genome assembly GCA_910591915.1 of Cetraspora pellucida. Taxonomy (NCBI): domain Eukaryota; kingdom Fungi; phylum Glomeromycota; class Glomeromycetes; order Diversisporales; family Gigasporaceae; genus Cetraspora; species Cetraspora pellucida. The sequence continues at coordinate 5,526 of CAJVQA010010087.1, read as the reverse complement.
GAAAAAATAATTTTTTTATATATAAATTGAATTTAAAAATATTAAATAAATGTTAAGAGAATAGAATGTTAAGTTTTGAGTTAGGTTCAATTTTTTTATGACTAAAAATAATTTAAACCAGTCAAGATCTTAGAGGTATTATATTTTTGTGATATATTTTTTTAGAAATTTAGATAAATTTTTTTAAAAAATTCTGTTTTTTCAGTTTTGTTAAGAAAAATAAATTTGAATATATGAGTTATTTTCTTTTGTTCTTGAGATAAAGGTTTAGTTTGAGCAAGATAATATAATTTAATATTAATAATTCTGTAAGTATAGCTATAATGAATAAGCCAAGTTTTAAAAAGAATTGCTATAATATAATCTGAAGAATGTTTGTTTTATTAAGAAAGGATGCAAAAAAGATTTTGATATTGCATAATATATATATATAAACATGTTAAAAATGAATAATAATGACAGTTGGTATAGGATTTGTATTAAATAAAAAAAAAGAATAGTGAAGTTAGAAAGTTAAAATAAAAGTTGTTTAATAATAGAAGATGCAGATAAAGTATTACCAATTTTTTCAAAATGTTTAATAAAGATAATTGGAAAAGTTTGCATATTAGTAAGATCAAAAGTAATAGATTAGGTAATTTTGTAGTAGTAAAAGATAAAATTAGTATAAAATTAATTATATTTACATATGCTAATAGTTAGTTAAATAGAAACTTTAAAGTAATATTGTTTTTTCTTAAGACTTTTATATTAATTAGGATTAACATCAAAAGTTTATATATACTATAGGAAAACTCTTTCCTGTAGATCATCAAAACAAACAAAATTAACAAAAATTTAGAAAACAATACTATAAGTTCCTTATAATAATATAGTTTTCTTTAAAAATACCAAACCTAATATAGTTAGTTTCAATACTATTGAAAAGTTAGAAGCCACAAATAGCTAACTTCAGTTTTGGTGCTAGCATAAAGATGGCAACTCTAGTAAAGACCAAACAAATTTGTTTACTAACTTCGACTCTTACAGACTAGTCAACTAAACTTGTCCTCCTTAAAGCATTCAAAAGGCCATAGATTTTACTTATCCAGTATGTTTCTTTTGTTTTATTATAATATAAAATTTACTTTTGCCAAACCAAATTACTTGGAAACTTGGAGTCAATTTCAAAAAATTTTTTGACAAAAGTAGGGCATTACACTATCTTGGAAAAATGCTAAGCATATGTGATCAACCAAAAATTGTAAACACTAAACAAACATAGCAGTCATGTTCCTGATTTAGAAATCTACAACAATTAGCAAAAAAAAACAACAAACATCAAGTCATGTACAAAACTAAATTAGGAAGTAGATAGTCAAACAACAGAAATACAAAAATAGATCAAGCAAATAAAGTAATCGAATAGAGATAATCAACAAACAAAGCCTATTTCAGCAAGTGCAAAAAACAGGTAACAAACTGCATAGATACTTAAACTGCAATGAATTAAACCAAATTTTGGAAACATCTATGACTAAAGAACCAAGTGACTTAGAAACTATAGCAAAAAACTTAGCTCTTAGTGATCTCCAAAAAATTACAACTAAAGATTTTCTTCTATATAGTCAAATACTTGAGACTCTAAAATATGCATTAGAAGAAGCTAAAACAATACCAAAAAAAACCATTAAAAATTGAGCTAGTAAAATCAAAATAGCAAGCCAAAATTTAGGCTCAGTTGATTACATGTTAAGCCTAAACAAAGAAGAAAAAAAAAAGAACCAAATAAGATGAAAGGGATTAAAGAAAACAGTAGAAATAAAGAAGATTATTCTAGTGCAATATCAAAGAAAAGATGACAAATAGAAGATACAATAATGCCAGATATGAAAGTGAACAAGAGCTTAGAGCAAATAGAAACACCAGACACAAGAAAGTTTAAAGTAGTAGCATAACAAACAAAAATAATAGATAAGACTAAGAAGTTATCAGCAAGTGAAAATAATTATACAGAAGGGTCAGATAGAAAAGAGCACAAGATAGGTCAGAAAACCTCACAAAAAATTATAATCCAAAGTGTCAAAGAAACAACTAAGCAGAAAGAGTTAGAAATTAAACCAGCAACAACTTGGTTAGAAGACAGCCTCTGGTCATCTAAAAACAGAACCTGTGACAAGAGTGCTTTCTTTAAAGCAAAAATCTCATCCTTTAAGGTTCCAAGGTGAACTAAAGAATACTGAATCAACTATATGAAGTGGGTTCTTAGGGGAAATGAACATATCAAAACAATCAAAGAGGAAATTCAAAATGGTAACAGCTGGGTGGTAGTTGATTTAGACTGTGAATACAGCAAAAGGACATTGAGTGAATGTATTAAAGAAAAAGAAGGAGAATAGTGTAATCTTATTCCAAAAAAGATTAAAATTACAGAAAGAAAACTTAGCATATATTATAAAAAAAGTAAAAAAGTAATGAAACTGAAATACAAAGAAAGATACAGTATGGCCTTATGTTCACAAAAAGAGAAATTTGATCTACATCTTAAAAAAAAGAAGGAGAACCTAGCTCTAGCAAAAAGGAAAAAGAGAAGATGGAAATTACAAGATATTTGACAATTTGGGACTTGTCAGTAAATGTCAAGTATGAAGAAATAGAGTATATGTGCAGAAGCCTTGGCAGTGTACATATAGTAAAAGTCAAGAGATCACAATTCAAAGCTTTGGCAATAATCAAGATTACAAGCAGTAATGATGAATACACTTCATGGTCATTACCATTTAATAATAACAAGTTAGTCCGAGTAACTCAAGAGAAAGAAAACTATGAACAAAGAAATAAACAAAGTCTTTTTACAGCCATTTTACTAGAGCTTCCCAAAGAAGCTTCAGAGGTGTTGCTCTTGCAAAGCCTAAAAAGTAAAGGTGCAAAATCGGCATATATTTCTACAAACAGGAATGGAAACACTAAGAGATTTGCAATAATTACATTTGCAAGTCAAGAAGAATTAGAAGCAGCACAATCCAAACTGATAAGATACAACAATCATACAGTTTTTTGGGAAGACTATAGTATTAAAAGAAAGACAAAAAAGGAAACAAGAGCAACTAACAAAAATTATAATGATAAGAAAAACAAAAACAATATTCAGAAAAGAGTATACAAGTATGAAGAAAGAAGAAAAGAAAAAAGGAACCAAAATGAGGAAAATAAAAGTATGCAAAAAAGTGATGTAGAATCATCTACAGAAAGATTACCACTGAAAATACTCAGCAGACTCAACAAACTAGAAGCACTGAATGAAGATAACAGCACAGTAGTAAGATGGAAACCACTATATCACTCTTAATAGTTGCTGAAGTTAGCCTAAAGTTAACAGATATAGAGATATGCTCCTCTTTACAAGGTCAAGTGCTCGGAACAGAAGTAATACAAGAAAACACTTTATATCTAAAAGAAAATTCTAGAAAAGATGAAGTGGAGCTACCAAATATAGATAACAATAAAGAAAAAAGAAAACAAATAGATAAAGATACTTCTTAACAAGAAATTAGAAATACTCAACTTAGAGTTTACACAAGAAGAATATATAAAAATGGAAAAATAGAGCTTAAATTAGCAACACACAATATTAATAGTCTTAAAGCAAATAATCAAAAAATAGAAACATTATATGAATGGATGATAGATAATGAACTTGACATAATAGGGCTCTCTAAAACAAACATTACAGCTAAAAAAGGTTTTTTTCTAACAAGAAATCTAGAAGGATATAAAAGTTTTTGGATGAATGCTTGTATAGACAAAAAGAAAGAGTCAGATGTTGGTTTGCTTATTAGCAATTAGTGGGAAAACATTTGGGCAGATAGACAGAATAAATGAGTATATAATTACAGCTAGTTTCATGTTCAAACAGCTAGAAATTATAGTTATAATGACTTACTTATCACCAAATGACAAAGAAAAGCAAAGACAAATTCAAAAAACAATTATAGACAAATACATCAAAAGACTCGAAAGAACACAAATGGTGATTATGGGTAATTTTAATAGTGTAGTAGATGTTAATCTAGATAGACTAACAAAATCAAGAAAAAATCAACCAAAACCAAACTTATTACTGGGTTAGCTTGAAAGACAAGAATTCAAAGATGCTTTTAGATTAATTAATCCAGAATCAAAAGAAGTTTTTTGATCAAGTCAAGACTTAGGTTCAAGAATTGATTATATTTGGATTACAGAAGAACTAGCAAATAGTTTCTACAAAGCAGAAATTCACCTAATGGATATATATACAAACAGTGATCACAATGTAGTAATAGCAAAAATAGAGTTAGATCACTTAATTACATCATACAGTGCAGCAGAAATTCGAAAAGAAAACATCAAAAGAACAGTAATTATGTATGACAAAGCAACTGAAGAAAATTGTGATAACTATAAGCAAAATCTCGATAAACAACTTGAAAAGAAAATCTCTATCTACAAGCTAGAAAAGTCTTTCCAATTAAAGGAGGACACTAGAAATAAGGAAATCATTAATAAATGGTGGGACGTAATTAGCAATAATATTATCACAATAGCATACAAATATTTTCCAAAGAAGAAAATATCAAATACAGCATTCAACAAAAGAAAGAAAACAAAAGAAGTACAATTGGGAAAAACACTCACTCAGTTAGGAAGATAGATAAATATCAGAAGAAAAAACATTAAACTAGGTTACTTAGAGGACTACATTGAAGACCTAAATAAAGAAATTATCTTTATTAATCAACAGCATAGAATATATATAGATCTGGCACAGGAAATTTGGTCCTATGAACTTATTGAGGACTTAAAAGGTTGATGAAAGATACTTCATGCAAGAAGAGCCAGTGAACTAGACAATCAATAAAGAAAAGAAATCAAAGAAAACATAGAAAAAAGATGCCAAATGATTGATGGAAAGCAAGGCAAAATGTTAATAAGTCTATTAGATAAACCATTAAAAAAAATCAAAATAGATAGACTAATAGAAGAGCTAAAGGAATGAAGAAAATTATTCATAGAATTAACAGAAGTTTTAGAAATGACCAAAGAACACTACCAAAATCAGTTTAGAGCAAGACACTTCAATCAGGAAATTTTTGAAGAGCAGTGGTCAGAAATATACAAACTAAAAAGAACAATAAAAGAAGAATGGTATTAAAATTTAGAACAAAATATTACAGAAGAAGAATGGAGTGAAATGTTAATAGGTTTTAAAAAGAAAACAGCACCAGGAATCTCAGGTATTACTTATACTCTAATCCAAGCAGCAGAATCTAAGTTCCAAGAAATCTTTAGAAAATTTGCAGAAATTTGCATTAAAACAGACAAAATTCCAGACAAATAAAAGATTTCACAAATTTATTCAATCCCTAAAGAAACGGACTGGCATTACAATTTAGATAATGTTAGATCAATAGCACTTTTAGAGACTTTTTGGAAGTGTACAACAAAAATTCTGACTAAAAGACTAACAAAAGTTCTTGTTGAAAGAAATATTCTAAATGGGCCAAACTT
>CAJVQA010010086.1:0-11632 GCA_910591915.1 Cetraspora pellucida | reverse complement strand
TTGTTTTGTATTTAGTGACTTTATGATTGTTGTTTTTTATTTTCCTTTCCCGATCAGAGGTGAACAGGAAAGAGTTTTTGATCTACATTTATATTTATTTTAAATAATTTTATTAATAAAAATTTATTTAATAAAATTTTTATATAATCACAAATTATATTTTTATTATTGTTATCATTATATAAAAAATTTTTTTTAATAATCACATCTCTATACAATCACTAAATTTTATATCTCAAGAGTATAATTATAGAAGGTTTGACTGTACTTTTTTTTTGCTTTTTTTAGGACATATTTTATAATTTAATAATATTAATTTGAATTCATTTTATAATTACAGATTAAGTAAAAGCCAAGATTTTTTTAAGTTATTATAATATATAGAATAAGTTTTAAATTTTGTTTTTAATTTATAAAATATAATTTTTTTAATTAAACTTAGTTTTTTATTTTATTTTATTTATTTATTATTTATTATTTATTCAATTATTTTTATGTATATTATATTGTATTACTATATAGTTTAAACTAATTTTTGTTTATTAAAAACTTTATACATCTCTAAAATAATATATTGTACCATCTTGCTTTATATATTAAATGCTAATATAATTGGTCTATCTATTTATTTATATTAATAATTAAAGTTTTTTTTTTTAATATTAAAGTTTATATTTTCAGAATGCAATATTTTTATTCAAGTATATAAAACACAGCATGCCACCAGAACTACCTTATATTAAAAGTTACAACTAGCTACATATGCACTTTTGGTGCCTAATTTAAATAGTTTACTTATATATTACTATATAAGTTCTATACTAGATGCTATATCTGCAAGCCAACTAAGGGTCTTGCTTATTTAAACCTTCTGTATATAAAATTCTCTTTGTATCATAGAAATCTTTAAGGCTACATCCATCCAAGTTTTCAATGCTAGTCAGTACTCTTAGAACTACTTTATCCTTAACAGAAAACTTACTAAAGCCTTTATATTCTACATATACTAATCTAGTTTTATATAATATATTATAGTTATCTAACATTTGCAATCACAAAGGTTATCTGTTTAACCACTACATTATACTATTTCTACTTTTGTAAAGTTCACTAGAATCTTAGTACCTATTTTCTTAGCATCTTTTTTATCATTTTCTACTAGTCACAACTCAGAACTATCAGTTTTATTTTAGACTACCAATTCAGATAGCCTGATATAATATACTTTTGTATTCTTTTCCTTTGGCAAGTTTAGTAGCCTGGTTAGTTATATGCTTCTTTACACATATTTGTTATTCAGTTTTAATTTTTGGTTCTTATAAAGCTGTTTTATAAGCTTCAACTAGTCTGATGATACTGTCAAAAGTTCATGCTACCTCTTTATTTAAGAATTTCTAAGTAGGTTTTCATTATCTCAGCTTCTTAGTTTTCTACATCTAGTGGTCCTATTATAGGTTTGTACTAAAGTTTTATGCAATACCAGTTATATATTTCTCTATGTACATAATGTTACACTTTATATAGATGCTCTGAGCTTCCAATATTAATAGGATCTGACTTGATATATTTGGGTTATAGCTGCATGAGACCAATTGATCAACAGAAGACAGTTACTGTAATGCAGATATAATTTTCAAATTTTGTCATAAATGGGATTTGAATCTTAGACCTGTCACTTAAAGAATGATAATCTAACTATTGCATTAGGATTGTCATCTTCTTAATTAAAACTTTTGTAGTTTAATGTTTTTAGCTAATTACTATATATTGTATAGATTTTTATTAGTTCTAGTTTTGTATATTATATTAGTTTTAGTTTTGTATATTATATAAATACATTTTTTATAAAAACAATTAACTATATATATAATATTATTTTATTAGTTAATAAAATATATTATTATAAATAAAAAATTAGTTTACTCTTTTTTGATGATTATTTGGACCAAATCTTTTAAAAAGTCAAACTACAAAAAAATAATATAGTTAATATATTAAATTTTATAAAAACTTTTCTGAAGTACTAAACATATATAATAAACATTAAAATAGAATTAAAAAAAAAGCTATCATTTTGTAATAATAGTTTAAAAACACTTTGAAACTATAAAAAAAATGGTCTATAAAAGCTATAAGTTTTTATAAAGTAAATAACAAAGTTGAATAAATATATTATTTCTATACAACTGTAAAATCTACAAGAAACTCTTAGAAAGGTTAAGCATTTATAAAAGCTAAAGTTTGGTTTATCTAACATCTTTATTTTTTTCTAAAAAAATTTAATAATAAGTAAATGATTCAGTTTATTCTTTCTAAAAGATTAATATATAAAAACACCAAAACAGTTAGCAATATTTACTTTCTAAATAAAATTGTATAAATAATACAAATATAACTCATATATATGCCTCAAATTACTAAAATTTATTAAAATACTGCTTTTAGACTAACCAGTAACTTATGCCAACTTTCTATATTTAAGTTAAAGTTTTATTTTATATAGTTTTTGTTAAATATTCCAAGTAAATAAAAAAATAGTAGAGTTAATTTATTTAATCATGAGTGATTATTAACTCTTTCTATTAGTTACCAGAACACAAAATTCACAGAAAAGAAAATTAAAGTTTATATAAAACTAATATCAAAACCACAATTAAAGACTTAAACAAAAAGAAAAAGCATTTAAAATAAATCTAACAAGTACAACAACAAAAGAAAATAAAGAATATAGCAAGTAGAAAAAAGACAAACTTAATGAAACAAAAACCAAAAAATAAAATTAAGTAAAATAGTATTGATTTAAAATTGCAGATTATTTTGAAGTCTGTAAAAAAACAAATAAACAAATATGTACAAAAATAGTCAGAATAAATATATAAGTATTATAAAGTATACATAATAGAGACAAATCAAATAATAATGCAAATGAAATCAGAAAAGTTAATAATACTAAAGTTGGTAAATAAAAGAGCAAAGCAATATTAAAGTTATAGATAGTAAAGAGTTAGAGCAAAAATTAACAAATAGAGACAACCATTTTAATGTGAGAGATATACATCATCAAATTTTTAAAAGTGCTATATATCAATAATAATATCCTTATTATTATTGATATATAGCATCTCTATAAAATATTATCATAAGTGATTATTAATAATATATAACAAAATTTTGCTAAATTTACTTAATCTTTTTTATTAATTTTTTCAATAACTACTAATCCAAATCAGCTCAAATTTTTACTGTAGATAGTACATATGTTCAACTATTTTATATTAAAATTTTAGCTAATTTAGATTGTAAATGATAGTTAATTTTTTACAAAAAATTAATTATCTTTACAAGTAATTTCTTGTAAACTATTAATCTAAATTAGCTAAAATTTTAATATAAGATAGTTGAATATATATACTATCTACAGTAAAAATTTGAGCCAATTTGAATTAGTAGTTATCAAAAAAATTAAAGTCAAACTTTAAAAAAATTTAACAAATTTTATAAAAATCATTACTAATTGATAGTAATAATAATTATTTAATATCATTATATATTAAAAAGCATTATTTATCATTAGTGATATATATTGATATATAGTATTTAATTAATATATAGCATTTAATTGATATATATTGATTATTTTTAATCAATATATATTGATTAAATGCTATATATCAATATAAATTTGCTTAAAATTTTTAGTGATGTAGTTGCAGCAGTATTATAAAAAACAAATCTAATAGAAATGATAATGCTAATGAAATATATAAAACAATAATTAAAGTAGATATAAAAAACTCAACTAGCATAGAAAAATAGACAAAAAATAATTATACAAACCAACATTTAATAGCAGTAAAAAGCATAAGCAGTAAGAAAAATTAAATAATGCTGAAAGAAAAATCAATTATATTAGAAATGTATATAGAAAAAATAAAACAAATAACTGAAACAGTAGATATAGTAATAGATAAGAAAGAACTTCAACAGAATACAAGCAAAAAAAAAAATAAAAGACAAAAAAGAAGAAAGAATAAAGAAGACAAAAAATATAAGTGCAATAACAAAAATAATAACAATAGACAAATCTATAAAAGAAAAAATTAAAGTAATAAAAAAAACAATATACAATAAAACTTTTAAGACATAATAACAATAATTAAAAATTAAGAAAAAAAAGAAAGAAGGAAGAAATAAAATTATAAACCTAAAGAAAGCAGCTTTATGAAGATACTATTAGAACAAAGCATATAGTTATTCTTAAACAGAGATTGTGGCAATAAAATACTATATGCAGCAAAAATATCAGCATATAATATATTAGATAGCTCAAAAAATAAAAAAAATAAAGTTTGTAAAAAGACTACTAGCCTTTAATAAACATATTTTAAAAGTCAAAAAAGTGTTTAAGAAAGATAATGCTTAAATTGTAATCATTTTTAACTATAAACATAGTAGAGAAAAAGTGATTAGCAAGATCCAAAAAAAATATAATAACTAGTTCAGAATGGTCTTTGATACAGAAGAATGCAAAAGTGAAAGTAAAAATATGAAAAAACAAAAAACAAAAAAGAAAGAAAGAACAATAAAAGAGAAAAAAAATACAGAAATAAAAAAAAGAACAAAAGACAAAATAAAAAATTAAGAAAAAAAAACACAAACACAGAAAAAAAAGAAACCCTAGTAATACTTACTATATAAGATCTACTAAAAAAGATCTTAAAATAAGAAGTTAGATATCTAGTAAGAAAATTAGGAAATATTTTTTAGAATGTAAACTAATATAGACAAATTTGTCTGCAAATTTGTACTTTTTTAGTTCTAATTTACTTTTTTAAAATGCTAATATATTTAAATAAAATTTGATATAATAATATTTAAAAATAAGAATTACTTTTTTGCAGTATTTATTTTTAAATTTTAAGAAAAAAAATTTAGATTACTTATAGACCAAAAATATACAATTTTGACAAAATTTTTAATAAAAAAATATTTTTAGTTTATCTATAATAAACTTTTAAAATATTAATTTTAAACTTATAGTTTTTAATACAACTTTTTAGTTTATATCAAAGATTACAAATTTTTTTTTTTAATATTAAGGTGACCTCTTTGGTTTTTTGACTTTATTAATACTTCTGTTAAATATTATGATAAGTATACAACTGACTACATATATAAATTTTCTATATTACTTATTTAAAAGGTCTGCCTAAAGGTTCTCTACTAGTTACTATACCTAACACTTCTGTTTAGATATTTTATTTAAATTCTCTAATCCAAAACCCTTATACCAACTTTACTAGATCAAGCCCAGATCCTTATCTTAATTTTAGAACTATTTTATCCTTAAAGTAAACTTATTAGAGCCTTTGTGTTTTATATACAGTTAATTTAGTTTTTATATAATACATTATAGTTATCTAATATTTGCAAACAGAGCTAACCTTAAACTACTACATTATATTATTTTTATTTTTGTAAAGTTTACTCAAACTCTGGTATCTATTTTTCTAACTTCTTCTCTTTATTCCTTTACTATTTAATTTAGAATTTGATAGACTCTTTAGACTTCTAATCCAGAAGGCCTAGTATAGTATATCTTTTGGTATCTTTTTCTTCTAACAATTTTGGTAGCCTGGTTGGTCATATGTTTTTCTATACATCTTTTCATCTAGTTGCATCTGCCTATTTCTTATTAGAGTTTTCTAGACTTTTATTAATCCAACAACATTATTAAAGATTTGTGCTATCTTTTTCTTGAAATTTCTAAGTGGGATTTCATCTTTTTAGTTTTTTGGTCTTTTACATTTAGTGATCTTATTATGAATTTGCATTGAAATCTTATACAACATCAGTTATTAATATTTCTTTATATATATATAACATTATACTTTGCATAGATGTTTTGAGTTTTTAATAAGTAGAATCTAATTGGTTGTATCCAAGATTACTAATACCTAAATTCAACTAATTAACAAAAAACAGTTTGTCATAATATAAATTAAAATTTTTAAATTTTGTCATAGGTAGGATTTGAATCTTAGATCTGCTACTTAAAAGATAATAATCTAATAACTACACTAGAATCGCTATTTTCTTAAACATTATAATTTTTAATTATTACAAGTTTAGTAATTTATATATAAAAATTAATACTTATAATAAGAACAAATTTTTTTTTAGTTTCAGAAACATATAAATTTTTAGTTTAAAAATATTTTAATAGCATGCTTTAATATTATACAACCTTTAAACTTTAATAAATTAAAAGTTTTTTAATAAAGTTAAAAAAGTTTCTTAACAAAATTTATAAAATAAGTTTTTAAAAATATTTTTATTTGAAAAGTATATTGCTAAAATTAATTATTAAAGTTTTATTATAAAAATTAATTTTTTAAAAAAAGATACAAGCAAATTTGTATGCAATACAATTTAAGAGATAACCTTATATAAAATAAGAAGAAGCATATATAGAACAATAGCAATAATTAAAATAAAAAAAGATGTAAGACAGACATTTTTATAGGTAATTGCTTTAAAAAATAAAAAAACTAGTAAAAATAATATTAGATAAAGAAGAAGAAATAAAAAAAAAGGAACTGTTTATAACAAAACTAAAAAGAATACTAAAAGAAAAATCTGAACTAATTCTTATAAAAAAGCTTAAAATTAAAAAAGCAATAGTAGTATATATATTATCAAATAAATAAGAAAAGCCAAAAGACTATGCAGTAATGTTATTTAAAAGCCAGACAAATATGAATATAACTACTAAAAAAAAAGTATAATACAATAGAGTCTTAATGTTTTAGAAATTTAAGACTCAAAAAGATAACAAGAGCATATATAAAAGTAGCAATAGAATGCAAAAGACACAAAAGAAAAAAAAATTGCAAAAAAATATAAGTTCAGAAGAAAAACTTGAAAATGCAGAAAATTTGATAAATAGATATAAAAAAAAACCTAATTAAAAAAAACAGAAGTAAATAAAAAAGTAAGAATTATAAAAATAAAGTATAAAATAGAGAAAACTTAACAACTAAAAATCAAAAACAAGAAAAAAAAAAATAGTCCAAATTTAGTTACAAGAAAGAACCTTATATGTTAAAGATATTCTAGTTTAATACTAGAAAAATTAAAAGACTAGAGAAAGACAAAGAGAAGAATAAAATAAACCAACCCAACTGCTTTTAAAGACATTACAGTTGAATCAATGAATATAGACAAGAAGATTAAGAAGTTTTTGCAAAAGAAAAAAAAGTTTTTAAAGAAAGAAGAAAAATAAAGGCTTCTTATTAAAAAGAAAAAAATATACTAAAGAAAAAAAAGAAGTTAAAAGTACAAAAATAAAATAAAAACTACTAAAAAAAAATAAATAAAAAAAGAAATAAAAATAGCATATTACAATATTAATAAATTCAAGATTAAAAATTAGAAATTGAAAAATCTGCTTGGCTAAGCAGAAAAAGAAAAAATTGTAATTATAGAAATTACAGAAACAAATCTTACAGAAAAAGAAGAAAAATTTCTAACATATGTTGCAGGAAAAAAATATGTAAGTTATTGAACAAATACAGTAGAAAATAAGAAAAAAGAATCAGATATTGGAATTATGATTAATGAACAATAAAAAAAACATATAGATGCAGTTAAGAAAATAAGTAAATATATAATAGAAATTACACTATTTTTCAAATAACTGAAGTTAGTAGTAATTGTAATTTATATACTACTAAATAATAAAGTAGTAAAAAAAAATATTTAACAAAAAATCATAAAAACAGTCCCAAAAAGAAAACAACAAACACAAATTATTGTAATAAGTGACTTTAATTATATAGTAAACAATATTTTAAATAAACAACATTCACAAACAATAAAGTATAAAAGGCTGCCAATTTTTAATTGAATAATGAAACAAAACTTTAAAGACATGTATAGAAACATGTATCCAACAAGTCAACAATACATATGATTAAATAAAAAAACAAAATAAGAATTGTCTATATATAAGTATTAGATAAGCTAGTTTTAGATTTGCAAAAAACAGAAATTAAAAAAGCAAAAAAGATTACAAAGAATAACTACAGAATAGTAATAGCAGAAGTATGAATCAAGTATATAATAATATAAAAAAACAAAGCAGAGATTAAAAGAAAGAGGCAGTTAAGAACAATATACTTATATAACTAAGTAAGATTAGAAGATTAAAAAATTATATGCAAAAATTACAAAACTGATTAGAAATAAAGAAGGTTTTGAAAAACATGCATAAAAAAAAAACAAAAAAAGCAAAGATAATTTTAATTTGTATTTTTATAAACATCACAATTTCTCTTCACTGATTCTAAATTTTCAAACAAGACTAAAAGCAAATATATAGAGAAACAGGAAAACGGTTTAACAAACTTCACTTGAACCTTTAAGAAAAAAGACTTAGCAAGCAAAATACAACTACTTTGTCTTAACAACAATATAAGCAAAGTCCTGTTAAATAAAACTGTAGCTAGCTTTCAAAACTTTCAGTGAAAATATTTGAGAAAAACTGGAAAACAACATTTGACTCAGAAAAACAAATCAGAAGCATGTGACTAGTGTACAGAATAAACAAAGCCAAAGCAACATGTCACATTATACCAAACAATAACAAGGATTAACAATAATCAGCCCAATTAGGAAACAATAGGTAAGTACAGCATGTGTAGCAAGCAAATAGATAAACATCAGAAAGGACTAGAGACAGAAGTACAAACAAGATTGGAGCTACTATGTAGCACAAGCCTAATACAACATATTAGAGGCTTCGGTAATAGAAATAGAAGATATATAGATAACAAAATACTAGATTCAATCCTGTCAAAGCTGATAAATAAGCCAAACAACTTAGAGTATATAGCAAGAGATCTAGTGGTTTATGATCCAAAAAATATAACACCAGATGACCTACTTAGATATAGCCAAATTTTAGAAGCACTTAAAATAGCAGTGGTATGCACAGTGTCACATAGTATTATAGAAGAATGGGCAACAAAATTAGCAACAATAGACATAAACCTAGGATCATTCAACTACCAAGAAAATGCAAACGAGAAAGAAACATCTAAAGAAAAAATTAAATTAGAGAGAACAGAAAAAACAGAAGAAATTAAAGAAATAAAAATAGCACTGACTATGAAGAGAGAGAATAAAAAAGGCAATGATGAAGAAAAAGAAATAACTCAAGATTTACAAGGAGTTATAGGACAAATGAAGGAATTAAGCATCTCAACTATGCAACAACCAAAGCTTGGAAGTTCATAAAATTTAACAGAAAGAAAACTGAAAAGTACAGCAAGAGATGAAAACAACAATGAGGAAGAAATATGTGATGAGGGCCAAGTTTCTCTAATTGATAATAGAATATATAAACTTAAAGAAAACATCAAAGAAATAGATAGGAAAATTGCTGAACTAAAAGCAGAAGAAGAGAGCCAAAAAACTTCAAAAATGACAGACATGATAGAGCAAAGTCAATAGTCACCGAAAAATCGTATATGTAACAAGAGCAGATTATTTAAAGCAAACATACTAACATATCTGATACTAGGAGAAAACAAAGAAGAGAAAGTAAAATATACTCAATGGATCTTTCGAGAAAATCACTACATTAAATCAATTCAAGAGGTATTCAAAAATGGTAATTGTTGGGTAGAGGTGAACTTTGACTGTGAATTCAGCAGAGATGCAGCAATAGAAAAAATCAAAGAGAAAGAAGGTGAATGGCTCAAAATTATTCCAGAAGAACAAGAAATACAAAAAAGTAAGCAAAGTCAAGTATACAAAGATAAGAAGAAAGAGGAGAAGAGATACAAAAATTCTAAGAGACAAAAGGAAGAGGAAAGTGATGAAGAAATCCATGTAATAGAAAATAAGTCAGAAAAAGAACTATTGCTAATGATATGGGACTTGCCAGCTAACATTAACACAGAAGAAGTAGATTACATGTGCAGAAGCATTAAAGAAGCCCAAGTAAAATATATTAAAAGATCCAAATACAAAGCACTTGCAGTAATCAAGATAATAAAAATAGATGAAGAAAGTATCCCATGGTCATTGCCAATAGGAATACATAAATTGGCAAGAGTAACATTAGGTGAAGAAGACTTTGATCGGTGTAATTTGCAAAACTGGTTCACAACTAGATTGGTAAAACTTCCAGAACATGCATCGGAAGTATTATTATTACGGTGCTTGAAGAAAAAAGGTGCAAGATCAGTGTACATACCAACTAATAGAAATGGAAACCAAAAAAGATCAGCCACAATCACATTAGCATTAGCAGAAGAAATGGAGGCAGCGCAAACAAAGCCAATAAGATTCAATAATCATTTGCTCTTCTGGCAAAACCACAAGAAAGGAAAAGACAAGTATATAAACAAGTGTGAAAATGTTAATGTTAAATATATTAACACAAAAGATATTACTGAAAACTCAGAGCTAGAGGTATACAGAAGCAGCAATAGTAACAAGCAAGAAAAGAAAAATGATAAGTATCACAATAGTTACAAAAGAAAGGAAAGTGAAACCGAAAAAACAAATCCACAGGTGCATAACGTTCTCCAGAAGATATTAGAAAGGTTAGAAAGATTTAAAACTAAACAAGATCAGGTGGTCCTGGTGAATCGCTCCTAAGGGCACACCAGTTGAACTAATGCATATAGATAAGGAGATTGGAGATTTCTTGCAAGATAAGAAAAAAATATTTGAGAAGAGAAGAAAAGAAAGATCTCTTAATCTAAAAGGAAAAGAAGAGAAAAAAAAGAAAGAAAACATTATGAAAAAAGAAAGAATACAAGAAAATCTAAAAGAAAAATAGAAAGAAGGAAGGAAAGAAATCAAAATCGCATGTCACAATGTTAATGGACTAAAAACTAAAGGTTGGAAACTTGAAAATCTGCTAGGGTGGGCAGAAAAAGAAGAAATTGCAATATTAGGAATCACCAAAACAAACCTTACAGAAAGAGAAGAAAAGTTTTTAACATATACTGCAAGCAATAAATATATAAAACACTGAGTAAATGCAGTGGAAGATAAGAAAAAAGGATCAGGCATTGAAATTCTGGTAAATGAACAATGGGAGAAACATATAGGCACAGTTAGGAAAATAAGTGAATACATGATAGAAATTACACTATACTTTAAGCAATTAGAGTTAGTAATAATCTTGGTCTATATACTACCAAATGACAAGATAATAGGAAAGAGCATCCAACAGAAAATTGTAGAAACAGTCCTAAAAAGAAAAAGACAAACACAAATAGTCATAATGGGTAATTTTAACTATACAGCAGACAATATATTAGACAGACAACACTTACAGTTAGCAAACTATAAAAGACTGCCAATTTTTAATTAGATGAAAAAGCAGGATTTTAGTGACACATACAGAGATATGCACCTAACAAAACAACAATATAAATGGTCAAATGAAGAAGCAGCGACAAGAATTGACTATATATGGGTGTCAGATGGACTTGCAATAGGGTTGCAAAAAGCAGAAATTAGAGAAGCAGAAAAAATTACAGAAAGTGATCATAAAATAGTAAAAGCAGAAATATGGATCAAACATGTAATAGCAAGGAAAAGTGAAGCA
>CAJVQA010010085.1:0-11632 GCA_910591915.1 Cetraspora pellucida | reverse complement strand
ATATATGTATTTAGTTTCAAGAATCTTAATAAAGTACTAGCATAACTGCTTAAGGCAAAAAAAAAAAAAAAAAAAAAAAAATTATGCAGGCAAATTTGCCTGTGTTACAATCTAAGAGATAATGAAAATGAAATAATTAATATAATTAAAAAAAACTAAAAACAAAAAATCTCTAGTACATAACATTATGAATTTTACTGAATTCATCCTATCATTATCTAGCTTATCTCCCTTACCTATCACACATCAGCATACATGTGCTATATGTAACCTACCCATTAATTGCAAAGTAATCAACAATCAACACTACTTAGCAGCTGATTCTATTTTATTTAATGACAAACCTTATTATAAATCATGTATCCAAATTTAATTTAATAAACAACAAAGCATCTTTACACCTCAACAAAGCACTTCTACATCTCAACAAAGTTCACATACTACTCTTATTTAAAAAATTCAACAATTATTCATTGAATACAAAAACTCACTATTATTTAAACTTAATCCTTTAACTCTAACAGAAGAAAACACAAACAATACTAATAACAATATGGACATTGACAGCAATTTATTCAATAACCAAAATTAACAACAACAATAGCAACAACAAAACAATCAACATCAACAACAACAACAAAAACAACTTAAACAAATGTAATTAGAAACACAACAACAACAAAAACAACCTCTAGATAAACAACAACCAAATACTTCTAATAATCAAAATAATATTAAAGCTAATCCAATATTCAACTGGCTTACTAAATTTCCTATTTCTGAAGCAATGAAATCCAAAACCCAACTTGAAACAGATTTCTATATAAAAATGTTCAATCTTCTTAAATAGCACTTACATAACTTCTATCCTGGCAAGGAAATCAAACCCAAAACTGATAACCACAAAGCACTTAAATCTAGCTTTTATCATATTATTCATATAATGGCTGGAAATAGATCTGAATTTGTTGTAGAATTTATTCAACAAAATAATCCTAAAACTGACAAAGCAATTACTATTCCTTTCAATGTACTTGAAGAGATTCTCAAAAAATTAATTTTAACTTTTATTACAGTCCTTTTTACAAAACTCAACTATTCAAAAATCTTTGCCTCATCTGCAACTATTCCACCTTACACAAAACAAAACAGATTACAACTTTGTATTAATCTTGCACATATTCATTTATATCCCTCTAATAACTATTAGGCAATTGATTATATCAAATTTGCTAAAAACTTCAAACTTTGACCTAAAAGATTTACAATCAAATTAGAAGTAACAAATATTGATCAAGATAAACAGTATCTTACAATCAAATCAGATAGCAAATTTAATATTTACCTTAAATTTAATATTCCTAAAACATATTTTCTCCAAAAATTAAATATTTCATCTCTTAAAAACTCACTAGACCATTTTAAACAATGGTTTAAACAATTCTTCTTCCTATATAATTGACAATTTACTAAATCTCTTGATGAAAGTAAAGTTTTTAACTCCATTAAATTCCAATTCTGGTAACAATTTATTCTACATTTCAAAGAAACCATACCTACTAATTTATAATTTGAAAATCTAACAACTTACAAGAACATTGTAACAACACAATTAAACAAATTAATTATTATATACTTACTTATACAGATGCAACTTGCTCTTATTTAGAAAAAGTTGATTCAAAAACAAAGAAAAATAAACAGAAACCCAAACTCCTCTCAAAAAGTCTCAACATCAGCATAATTCCTCAAAACTCCTAAATAATATTTTTTAAAAATCCTTTATTAATTTTCCTAAACAGAAAAATGAAATTTGGAAACAACCTGATATTAGTTCCTTCATATTTCACAAAAATAGTAAACATGAAGCAACTTTTAACAAAAAGATTTCAACCTCTCTTCTTGACCAACTTGCAACTGAAGCTGAAAATTCTGCTTGCAAAATTAATAATGTTTAAACTAATCCTAAATGTCACAGTTATTATTTTCATTTATATCTTAATCTTTATCAAAATACTGCAACACAAAACCACAATATTGACAAACTCAACAAACAACAAGCAATAGATTTTCTTACATCAAAGCCTATTAGTACTAACTTTTTTGTAAAAGTTTTAACATTTTATAACTCTCAAGATAAGTTTCTTACTTATCCTCAAGCCAACAAATTTTTCAAAGAAACAGCTTATCTAGAAGCAGATAAACTGCTACAAGACAAATTCAAAATGACATATGCAACTTCATCTTTAATTGAAGAGACTCTCTTCTTTAAAAAAACTTCTTTTCAGTAAACTTGTCTTCTACAAAACTCATAGAAGCAGCTGCCATCTTATCAAAAGAAACATCTATAGTAGTTGATAAGAAAAATGATGTAAGTAGGCAGACAGTAAAGCCTATTTACATGGAAGGCCAAGATAATAATAGTCAGATCCAATATACCAGGCAGACTATAGTAGCTTGCACAGCTGTGAGAGCTGAGCATATGGTAATCAACCCTGTAGAAGGCAACTCTAAAAGATCATTTTCAACATCTTTAGTCTCCTATAGTCTTGACATATATTTTAATAAATTTCTTCTTTATTATAACATACCTCTTCTCTCTCACAATCAAATCATCCAAACACTTATACAGCATATTGATAAACACGATCACAACCAAAAAGTTACTAGTATTACATTTACTATTAATTCTATTTATAGTGAAACCTATATATACCTTCCTAATGACTTACTTCTTCCTAATATTATTATTATTTCCTCTTATCTTCTTCCTAAATTTTACAATCTTTCTCTCAAATCATATTCTTTTAACTCTACTTCTAATATATCAGATCCTATTTCTTAACAATACTTCATCTCTACATCTACTAACAACCAGGCCACAAACCTTTATACCAATCTAAAACTTATATGACCAACACCTAAATATTGCTATATATAATGTTTAAGGCTTTAATACAGCAACTAAAAAGGAAGCTTGGCAAAATTACTGTCTCTACAACAACATTAATATAGCATGTATTACTGAAACAAAAATTGCTAACAAAACTAATCTTCAGTTTTGTAATAACAATATTTTTACCTATTTTTGGGCCAACTTTGAAAACTTAGCAGAAGGCACTACTATTATAATTCGTAACCAACTCAAATCTTATATATATAATTGTCAAACACATCCAGATAGAGCTATTGCTTTAGACCTTTTCTTCAAAAGTAATATTAACTTTGCATTATTGCAGTTTACCTTTTCTTCACTAATATGCAGAAATGGAATAAAACACAAAACATAGTAATTAAATGGATTTAACAAGCCTATCAACTAAATCTACATCTAATTGTTCTTGGAGACTTTAACACATATGACAACATTTGTAGTTCCTCAATCTAAATTTCAACTTATTAACTATTTACATTAATCTAACATGTACAATCTTGGAGCACATGTTAATAACAAACACTACATATGGTCAAACAATACTAGTCAAAGCTCTATTGACTACATTTGGACTGACTCATTCAACATACAGTTCTTCCTTTCATATAGACTCGATAATAGTAATACTTTTATATTAAGTGATCATTCTATTCTTTTTTCCTCTTGAACTTTTACTAATGCATATAGTAAACTACTATACTATTATACTGATATTAGTCATAGAATCTTTAACTACAAAGTTATATTATTAGAAAGATGAACAGAATTTTCTAATCTTCTCTTCTCTAATCTCAAAACACACAACATTCCATTTAATTATAATACAAATAAAAGTATTAAAACTACTTGGTATAAAATTGAACACTCAATCATTAATATTGCAATACACTTTATTTCTAACAAAAAATCACACAAACATAGCTATAACTACCAATACTCTCTTCACAGTATCTTACTTCATTTATCATTTAAAAAACTTAGTCACTTAATCAAAATTTTGAAAAATCCTAACAACAATCTTAACATTAATCAAATTAATTCAAGAATTCAAAATATCAATTTAAGATCTCAGTATAACATTTATATTCTTACCTATCATCAACATTTACAACTTAACCAATAGATCCAACATGTATAAGATATTTGAAAACAACTCTATCATGCTTGTCATCTTGAAAACTCTCTTTTGCATCAACAACAAATTCAACAAGCTACCAAAAAAAGATGTGAAACACTTTCTACAAATCCCAAACATGTCATTAATAGCATTTTTAATCACTATAAAGCCCCTATTCAATTTTCTAACATTAAACTTTCTGACCAAATAGTCACAGATCCAAATCTTATTAAACATCATATACAATCTCATTTTCATAACTGGGTAGCTTATCAACCAACTGACCAAACTCTATTTATAACTTTTGGTCTGCACAATATCAACCACTATCACATATTAATACTCAATAGTATAATTCTTTTTTTTCTTCTATTACTAAAGAAGAAGTAACACAAATTATAGCAAAGCTTTCTAATGGAAAAGCCTGTAATCCTACAGGCATTAGTTATGAAATGCTTAAAAATGCTGGCACTACCTGCATTAAAGCTATAACTGCTCTGTTTAATCACTGCCTTGTTTCAGATTAAACTCCTAAACAATGCAAGCATAACATAATCTATCCTATTCCTAAATAAAATACATTTGATGAAAACCTTAATCTTACTTGTCCAATAAGTCTTATTGAACATACTTGCAAAGTCTATACAAAAATTATTACTAATAGAATTAGTAATATATTTTCAAAACATTCTATACTCTCACTATACAGCTGTATCACCTTACCTAATAACTGTACTTCTACATCTATTCATATACTTAACAATATTACTGAAAATACATTATGCAACCAAAAATCATTTGACTTCTATCTCAAGATATGAGTAAAGCCTATGATTTTGTCAACTTGAATCTTCTTTAACACTTATTACAGTGTCTTGCACTTTCTAGTTCTATTATCAACACTATCATTAACTTATTTACTAACTGACAAAATCAAGTTATCACAAATCTTAGGCTTACATCTTCATATTCTGTACTTAATAGTATTGATCAAAGTGAAACTATTACTCCTCTCTTGTGATAATTTATTATGACCCACTTATTTCATATATTCACAATAACTTTAATGGTTATTCTACAAAAGTTTCTTGGCTAACTAATCTTAAAGATCTTATATATAACAAACTTGAATCACACTGTTCAGTTCTTGCTTACATGAATAACACCCTTTGGATTGCATCTTTATAACAAGAGCTTTCACAAATTCTTAATATTGCAGAATCTTTCTACAATATGGCAAACATTCAAATTAATTCTACTAAATTTATATTCACAACTAATGAATCTTTAACCAACTATAATTCTATTATATACAATAATCATTTACTTAACCTCCATCCTTCAAATGAACCATTCAAGTTTTTAGAATGCTGGTTTACACTTAATAACAAACAAACAAAACAGACAAAGCTTATTATAGCTGAGTCTTCACATCTTATTAAAATTGCAAATACTAAACAAATCACTAATACACATGCATGATATATCATTAATACAGTTATTATTCTTACAATCAAATATCATCTCCATAACATAATTCTTAACCAAAACACTTGTAACAAAATTCTTACAAACCACATTGGACTTGTTAAAAGCAAAGTCAAACTTAGTCATACAACTTTTACTAGTACTTTATTTCATCTACAATTATATAATATTCGCAACATATAGGATATTCAACTACAACACCATATCACAAACTATACCAAAAGACTTAACTCTTCTGATCTTCTTGATATTAGCATTCATATTCGATTTTAGCAACTTCAAAATAATATTTGTTCACCTATTAGTAACTAATACACAACAATCCTACTATTGATAGACCAAACAAACATTCTACTAACTTTAAAATTATTCAACTTTTCAAACATCTTAGTATAACATTTACTTCTAACCCAACTTACAACATTCTATACACTATTCAAGAGGGCTTTATTTCATTAGAATCCCTTCTTTGCTTGCACTTTAAATATCTAACCTTCAAAAAACAACTTAAATATTGTGGTATTTTATATTTAGACCAACTTATTACATTTGATAATTCATGTTTACTGGACTGGAAACATAGCTCTCCTTGTATTCATAAAATTTAAAAAGGTGAACAACCTCTCTGGTTTACTTATTTAGAAGACCAAGTTACAAGTCACTTCTATAATTGTACACTATACTCACACTTACATCTACCTAACACTAACTACTAAAGCTACACAACTGGACACTTCTTATCATGTAAAAAACACTGACTTATTACAGTACTTGATAACCAAATCATTACTGATAAAGCCAGAAGACAACTTTCTCAATCTGGCACTGTGCTAATTACTTACTGACAATGTCAAATTGAATTACAATTTACCTGCTTATATTCACTTGTATCTATTTAATCAAAGACATGTCCTGGTTGTTCCCTTAACTTATATACAATTAATAACAAATGTACAATTGTTATTTCTACTAATCTCTCAACTCAATTTTTTGGTCAAGTTAGCACAAATGACAAAACTCTTAACTTTAATGCCAATTATTTGGACCTTTTATACTCAGTTGCAATCAGACATCTTATCTAAGCTTCAAGCCTACTCAATATTATTATTTCAACAAACTCAATTTTAATTATCTTTGAACTCTGTACACTAACTCATAAACTTCAACAAATTGCCAATTACAATACTAACCAACAAGAACTCTATTTCTATACTGATGACTCTGTTATTAATTTGAGTACTTCACAATGCTCTATGAGCATTGAATGGGTTTAAGTTGACAATAATTCTATATTGTATACATTTCAAGCACAAGTTAAACTTTGGCTATGCTCATTCAAATCAGAACTTACTGTTATCTTATCAGCTCTTATTACTACCCCTAGAAACTTTACTGTAAATATATACACAGACTTTCAATCTATAATTTCAAAATACCAAAATCTTTTTTAAACTTTTTTACTACTCTATCATATATACATACATCATACTTTTCATTTTGAAACACACTTGTCAACTTTATTAACTCATACAAGATTCAAATTATCTTTTATAAAGCCACTGCTCATTAAGATAATATATATAATAATTTAGCTGATCAACTTGCATGTAACTGTTATAACTTGTCATATCTTACCTTTATGCCATATAATATATATAACCCAGCTTATACTCTTATTCTTGAGAATTTTTCTCTTAAACTACCAACTCATAACAGTATTTATACAATTTGTCATGCACATATTTATGCACTATGGATTACTCAAAACTGCTTTCTTAAATAGAAAAAAATTCTTAATCAAATTAACTGGCAAGCCACTTGGCTGTATATTAATAACAATCAAAAAATTTCAAACTTTTTATATAAATTTTAATCATCTACTCTTAAGTCCTTTAGAATTAAAATTTTACTGAATGAAATTTCTGCTTCATACACTTTACACAAATGTTATCACTCATATCCATCTACCTGTCACCAATGTCAACATATCAGTTCTTACCTTAATTGGACAACTTGCCTATCTGATCAACTATTAAACAATCATATAAACAAATTATTACAACATATTCTTAATATTACTACTCTTAATACTACTTTAGAAATTCTAACTAATTTACATTATCAAATCAAACAACTAAACTGCATGTTTAGTCATAGTATACCAGACCTATCTTTAATTTTCTTAACTCTATCAGGCTTAGTACCAAATGAAATCATTACTATAGTTATAGACTTA
Source organism: Cetraspora pellucida (assembly GCA_910591915.1). NCBI lineage: Eukaryota > Fungi > Glomeromycota > Glomeromycetes > Diversisporales > Gigasporaceae > Cetraspora > Cetraspora pellucida. The sequence continues at coordinate 3,856 of CAJVQA010010085.1, read as the reverse complement.
TTATCTACAAAAATATCTATAACACTTATTACTAAATTCTTACTTTATCTTAATCAACAAATTTATTACAAAATTTGGATTTTTACTGTATTTCAAGATCTACAATTCATCTTTCTACTTCTAATTTATCTTTTAATTCTACTTCACAATTAGTGCAAACTTTCTCTCTTAATACTATTAGCTCTAAGATTAATTCTTGGTATATACAATAGATTAAATATTAAACTAATCTCTTATACATTATCACTAATATCCAAATTTAGATGAGCCTTGGCCACTTCAGTTGGTTTAGGTCGCAGATAAATTAGTCTGAGCTTCTATTCTTGCTATAATATTTTAAAAGTAGATTTAAACTTTATGTAAAAATCTCAGTTAAATATTCAATAAAGATAGAAGCATGGTCTTATCATTAATATTAAAAAATATATATATATATATAATTTTTAATATTATTTATTTAACTATTTATTTTGTTTTTATTAATTTAACTTTATTTAAAAAATAGTAAAAAAAATATTTATAAAAAGCAAAATAATAAAATATAGTAGAAAACTATTTAGAATACTTTACCTTTAGACTCAAAAATTTTGTTAATTATTTTATATTCTAATGCTACTAATTGTGATATATTGAGTAAAAATTAGCTTTACCCAATATATTTATTACTTAAAAATATACCTATTTGGTACAGAAATAAGCAAAATACAAAGCAGTTATTAGGTTATTTATCAATAATAAAATTATTTTTTGGAATAACTAAACAAAAAGCTAGACAAATCTTTTATAATAGTTTAAAAATAATTTTAAATAAATTTAATTATTATCAGAAACTGAAATAGATTTGTTACTTGATAACAAATATATTTGGTTTTTTTTTAAAAATTTTATTATTGAATATTGGCCAGAAGTTGCAACATTTTGTTTAACTTATAAATTAGCAAATTCTAACTATTCTTGCAATTTTTGTTTAGTTGATAGAAAAAATTTAGCTAATTTGAAAATTTCTAAACATAATTTAAAATTTAGAAATTATAAAAATATGTTAAATTTTTATAATATAAATGAAAAAAATACAGTTTATATTGAATTTGTGCAAAATATTTTTTTAAATTTTAAAAAATAATAATCGATTATCTAGCTAATATAAAGTTTTACAAAATGTTTACAAAACAAATATTTTATTTTGTCAAATATTACAAAAATTTCACTAAAAACAAATCTATTTAAAATAACAAAAACCTATATGATACAGTACAAAAAACAACAATAGTATATTTACAACAACTACCAACAGATCCTAGCCAAATTTCAAAAAATATTACTCAAATACTTCTTTTTAATCTACTTATACAATAAAAAAAACATATTAAAGCAGTTATTGCAATATTACACAAAATATACCAATTTGATAAACTATTAGAAATCTATTTCACATTATTAAGCCTACTTCTTAATAAAGTCAAAAACTTAAATTCTAAAATTAAATATTTTTTTTTAATTACTAAAAGAAGTCAACTAAAAAACTTGCAAATATAACAAAATAGCTAAGAAACTACTACACATTTGACAAAATTTTAAGCAATTACTTCAATCTACTACTTTTAAAAAAACTATCACTAGTAGTCTACTAAGACTTAGAGTCTATATATCAACTTTACTTTTTTATAAATCCACAAGACTCAAATACAGATATTAAATAAACAATTTAAATACTAAAAGAAAATTATTTTTTTAAAAGATTATCTAATAATTACTTTTTAACAAACCTATACTTGCTTAAAGAAATTAAAATAACTAATAACTTTATATTTAATAACTAAAAAACTATAAGCAAAAAAGTTTATTTAACAAATTAAATCATAGTATAAAATTTCACTTCTTCTACTTCTCATATTATAACTATAAATCTAACTGACAAACCTAATCTACAAGAAGACCTATAACAAATAACAAAATATAACTTAACATTGCCAATAACAACATCTAAGTTACTTATAGAAATAGCAAAATTACTAAAAGAAATTTACTACTTCTATAAAATTTTAACAATCTAAATTCAAATAAACCAATAAGCAAACCAACTACAATTAAACAAAACAACAATTAATATATAAAACAAATTCAACATCTCTTAAACTCTAACAAAACTGCAAAAAAAACTTAAAAAAATTACAAACTTTATATATATTAATATACCTATAAGTGAACAAAAAGATAATACAAACATATTAATAATCTTATATCAACACTTTAATATCAAAACAATATCTAACTATTTACTACAACTATTACTACTTCTAAAACAAAATAGAACATCTTTATATAGCTTAAATGTCAATCAAAACAAATTATAAAAATATAAATAACACAATTAAAACATCAAAACAATCTTCTAAAAACAACAATTTACTAAATAATATAAAGATTCTAATATATAACATTTAAGGTGCAAATAACAAACTCAAAATGCAAACATAGCTAAAATATTGCTATAAAAACAATTACACATAATTAAAATAAATAAAACAAAGCTTACTAAATTAATATATATAAAATTTAAGTTATTAAATCATTATTATAACATATATATATCAAACTGTACTAGCAAAATTGCAAAAAAGCAAGAATTAAGCATAGGTACAATAATTGCAATATCTAAATTTTTTTAGTTATATATTTACAATATCTTAATACTAGAAGACACAATAATTGCAATTGATTTTTTTTCACAAAGCCAAAAAATAAGAGTTATATTAGTTTATTTATTATTAAATAGCAAAACATTAAATAATAATAGGTGGTGCTTATTTCATTAACAATTACTTCAATAACAGCCTATTTCAATGACAGTCAATTTGCCGACAAGTTTATTTCACTAACAGTTATTTCACTAATAGTTATTTCATTGACAAAGTAATTCTGGTTATTTTTGTTAGAGTCAGTTGAAATTAGAGTTAATGTTAGTGCAATTTTAAAAAAACCCTAGTCAGTAAAATAGGCTGTTGGTAAAATAGTTGTCAGTAAAATAAACTTGTCTGTGAATTGATTGTCAGTGAAATGGGATGTTGATGAATTAATTGTTAATGAAATAATATATATTTATAATAATATATAACAAAAGATTATCAAGTAGATTATATATAGTTATATATATAACTATAGTATTATAGTTCTTAATAATTTCAATTTTGATAGACAAAAATAAAGACTTAGCCTATCTTGCAATAATTTATTATAATGAAATCTTAAGAAATAAATAGTCTATTAAACTATTTCAATATTAGTCTATTTACTTAATCAAAAGAAGTCTTATATAGCCAAATTGATAACATATAAATATTCAATACACTAATACCCAATATAGACCAGTCAAAAATAATTAGTGCTGAACTTATAACAGATAGCAATTATAATATAATTACAACAGTATAGCAAACTAATACAAATATTAAAAAATACAGAACTAAGACAAGAAAAAAAAATAATTTTTTTATATAACAAAATAACATCAGATGACTAGATAAATTTTAAAAATAATACTAACAAATATATAAAAAAATAAGAAAATAAACTTGTTCAAAAAATTATTATAGAAAAAGAATTAAACAAAAGCTAAAATATACTAAAACAAGCAATTAAACAAACAGCTAATGACAATATACCTAAAACTAAAACAAGTCTTAAACTTTATTATATATTATTATTACAGTACTGTGGCCTTTTTAATAGCAGTACTATAACAATGACACAGCTACAAGGAATCTTTACAGGTTTATAGTGGTGTCCAAGAGGTAAGTATAATTCCTTAGTCTGTAAGAAACTATACCCTTCTCTCTGAGGCAGTTCGGTAAAACAA
>CAJVQA010010084.1:0-11633 GCA_910591915.1 Cetraspora pellucida | reverse complement strand
TTCAAGAATGTTAAATGGTATTGTAGCAGCTTTATCATTATCAGAGTTATGTTGTTGGATTAAGTCAGTAAGAAATTGAGGTCTAGCACCAACCATTTGTCTAATTAATAGATAAAAGCTTGCTTTAAGTGGATCTTGTTTTTCAACTGCTTCTTTAATGATTTTGTCAAGATAAAAGTTATGAAGATGTTTTTTGAGAAAATTAAAGAGTTTTCGAGTCATTTCTGTTTGTAATTTTGTATGATTTTGCATTTCATCAGTAACTGGAAGGTTTGCCAAGAAGTCATATGATGGGTTGAGTTTGGGTCTTGTTACATGGCTATAAAATTGAGCCAGTTAGATTGTTGAAGTGGTTTTTTGTTAGACTATTGTTTATGTGAAGGTGGTAGAGCTTGATGTACAGATTGTTGTTGTTGTGATTGTTGTGTTTGTTGGATTTGTGATTGTTGTTGTGGTTGAGGTGGTGTAATAGAGCTGTCAATATCCATATCATTGTTAGTAAAAGTTGTTTTTTCAAGATTAGGTGAATTGGATACAAGTTCTGAAACAAGAGGGTTGTTCGGATTTTGGACAAGTAAAGAAGTAACAAGCTATTGAGTTAGAAATTTATATTGTAAAGATGGACCTTATTCAGAGTTTTTAGTAGATTGGGGTTTGGGTTGATTAGCTAAGGTCATTTCTTTATAAATTTCAGCTAAGCAATTATTATAATATGCTGTATTTTGGTAGAAGGTAGATTCATTTTGTAATGTGTAGTTGTTGTTGGTCACTTTACAGTTAATAGGGATTTGACATTTGGGGCAGGTATGTGTATGAATAGTAGCTATAAGAAATAGTGAAACTTGAGATTTGGATTTTGCAAGTGCTTCTTGGAGCTTTTTGGCTTGTTTGTTAGTTGTTGTTTTATCAGTTTTGCTAATAAGTTCATAAGTTTTATTGTTTTTTGCAATAAATTTAGTGTGGAATAATCCACACATGCACTTGATTGTTACAGTTGTTGTAGGAGCAGAAAAGAAATGAATTGGTAGATGAGATCTAAGTTTGATAATAATACATTTAATAGGTTTATATTTGTTCAGGATAGCTCTTACTTGTACAAGTTCATTTTCATAGATAGTGATGCCATAAGAGCTTGCATGATTATTAAAGAAATAATCAAGATCTAAGATATCTGATATTTTTGTACTAAGAGTAGGCATAGTACTACAAGTTTACTTAGAAGTTGGAGTTTAGGTTACTTAGTAAAATTTTTTGTAATTTTTGATAAAAGATTTTTTTTAAAAGTTTAATTATAGTATAAATTTAATTGCAAGGTATAATTTGTATATACAGGGGTTTGACAATGATTACTGCAGCTGCTAAAGCTTGTATAACCTTATGTAATCTAAGTAATGCAAGTTTGTGGCTGGTATGACTGATGTGGCTAGTGTGGCTAATGTAGTACAAATTTATAAATAGTTGAGTATTACAGTAACTATTATATAATTAAGTACAAAATTTATTTTTAGCAAGTTAGTACAAGATAATTTGTAACAAATAAATTTCTTTTTTGATAAATTTAATTTACACAATGTAAAATTAAATGAAACCAATTTTAGAAATGATTTAAGGTTATACGAAAAATGTTTTGGAGAAAAAATTTGAAGATAAGGACAAAAGAATTAAAAAAAAAAAAAGAAACTACAGAGGAGTTAAAGTTGTTTTTTATTATAATTCTGTCAAATTTAGGTCTGCAAGCTTCTTTTTGGGCTTGTTTTAATCGAAAGGAAGTACTTTACAACTTTTCTTATGACTGTAGAATAGATTAACAAAATACTTTATGAGAAATAATTAAAACTTTAATGATGAAGGCTAAAGCCGATTTGGCAGTGTTAAACTGCGAGTTCGAAAGTTATAAACTTGAAACTTTCAGAGTATATATAAAATTAGGAGTTGAGCAAGTTTATTTATACATTTAAGTTGGTTATCTTAATAAAATAACCAGGTATTGCCAATTTTAGTACTAATAGATTTTTAGTTATTTTTATGTAAAAAGGATTTACTCTTTAAATTTTATATTAATATTACTATAAATATCTTTTTTTAAGAATTTAACATAAACTATTATATTCCATCTTTTCACTTAATCAAACTACAATTTGATATTTGGTTTTAAAAAATTTTTATACATTACAAAAAACAATTTAGTAATATCAATAAACAAAAATTTTACAACTATATCAAATACCAAATAATAACAATAACTAATAATGAATACAAAAAGCTAATTTTTCAAAAATCTGAACTACCAACTATCTGATCTATTTAAGACTAAACAAACTATGTTGCTAAAACAGCAATACACCAGATATACATCTGTACCAAGTTGAAAAAATATAAAATTCTTAATTCAAAAACAACTTATAATATCTACAATCTAATCTCTTACTATTTTAAACAATTCTTTAACATTATACCTATTCAACAATATATATATTTGTCTTTAAATCTTCTACTTTCATCTCAGCAATATTCTATACATCCTTATCTTTTAAAGAACTTTATAAACTAACTAACTAATTTGAACAAACCTTTATCTAACTAAATAACACATTTACTAATCCTAAACATATATTTTATTTTTTTTATTGCTATCTTAAAGCTTACTTTAGAAGCATTAAATAAAATCTTCTTTTAAACAAGCAATTTACAAATTCTAGCCAGAATCATTGCCTATTACAACATTACTCAAATTTCTAAACCAACTATTATTTAACTTAAAAAAAACCTTAACAAGTCATACTTCAATCAAGCAAACCAATATATTATTAAAAAACTTAATATCATTATATCTACAATATCAGAAACTAACTTTATTTACACTTTTAATATATCTAAAATCATCGATTAACTTAATAATAGCCTTTTCTTCTAGTAATATTTATACATTTCTGTTAATTTTTTTTTATCTATTTATCTATCTAATCTATACTACTTGTCTTAGCTATACTCTTATAACTCTGTTAACTTCTTTTATTTATTTGCTTATCTAATAACACTACTTTTTACTTTTTTAATTATACTTTATTTCTTATTTAATTTATTCTACCTTTGATTTCTTTTCTTTATAATGATATAATTAACTTCTAATAGTGTAAATAGGTAGTAAAATTTATGAGTAGCTTACTAGTATATACTAGAGTAATGAATATTATTTAGAAAATTTTAACTAATCTAGATTAGTCTTAGCTATTCTAGTAGGTTTAAGTTGCAAATAAATATGTCTGAGCTCTTACTCTTGTATGTAGCATTTATATTACTTAGAGTTATAGTTTTATAGTTAGCAATTTAACAGTTAGCTCTAATTGCAAGTGTTAGTTTTAGCTATAACATATATAGAACTTTTTTTGTATTTAGTAACTCTATGTAGTTACTACTTAAAAACTACAAATAAAAATAGAAGCAAGATTTATCTTAATACCAAAAAAAAAAAATTAAAAAATAAAAAAGTTTTATTAGTAACATATTTTTAATTTACTATATAAAAATCTATTATACTATCTAGATTATATAACAAATAATTTATATACATCTTAGTCTTAAATTTCATATTAAAAATAATATCAAGCATACTCAAATAAGTATAAATGATTAAAATATTTAAATACTCATTATTTTAAAATTATATATAATAATAATTTTTTTAGTTTGTTTTATATATTAATATTAATATAATTAGAGTTTGAAATCAGATTATTTTATATATATATATTTTTTTTAACTTAAACAGTTATGCTAGTACTTTATTAAGATTCTTGAAATTACTATTGCAATTATATAAATGTATCTATCAACTAAGCCTAGCATTACCCAGCCACTCTAATAATGTCTAAGTGCAACTTGTTGCATTACTTTAAACAAAATTAAGCTGCTTGTTTAACTATTTAAAGTCTATAATAAAAGGGTTTTTTTTCTTCTATAACAAACTTTAAAATTGGCTTCTTGGCTTTTTCTTTGATTTACTTTTTCTTCTCTTTTGTTTTTTTCTTTTTTTCTTTTATTTTTTGCTAACTAGTCTTTTTCTTTTTGCTTAAACTCTTTTTCTTTCATTGAGTTCTTTTTTTTTGTTTTACTAGTTATTTTTTTTTTTTATTCATTAACTTTTTTATATTATGTTTTTTAGACTTGCTTATAAAAAATATTTCAGGCTATTTCTGCTAATATATTCACAAACCATTGTTTTGTTTTTGTATCTAGAAGCTATACTAATCTGTCTTAAGTTGTTTTTGAGATTAGGTCCTTAATTAATACTTTTCTTATTTCTGTTTTTTCTGTTTCTGTTTTTTTAAATAGCACAATATATAATATATAAAGTGAAACTCTAATTTTTTTATTTTTTTTAATTCTTTTCATGCTGTTGTAATAAATACTTTTTGTATTTTCTTCTAGAAGTTTAATTGTTTTTTGCATGCTACCAAATGCTCTTGTGTTTTTTTGATTTTGTCTTGACATACTAGGCATTTTGTATTTATATATAAATTTGGCCTTTTTCTGTTAAGTTTCTCTAATATCAGGAGTTTGTCTAATACATACTTTATAAAAGCACTTCTTTTTGTGCTGCTTCTTCTTGTTATACAATATACTCCTTTGGTTGACTTTAGCCTTTTTCAAAAATATATTCAGTTATAAATTATTACTTCTGTTATCAGTTCTAGACTCTTGATTACTATTGTTTTTCTTTACTTTACATCTGATCTGGCATTTGTTACTAGCTTACATAGAAGCCTTGTTGGCATGTATATTTATTTGTTTTTTTATTTTAAGTAGTACTCTATCTCTTTGCAACTGACTTCTTTTATATATATTATTTTTCTGCTTGTTGTTATTTTTTTTACAAGGCTATTAGCTTTATTATTCTATTTGTCTTTACTATAACTTTTCATTTTAAACCACTCTATTTATATATTTTTTGTTCTAACTAGATCAATTATTTTCACTATTCAAAAAGCATTTTTTCTTTTAAAAATTTTATTTCTATTTATACATTTTTACCCTCTACTAATGTTTTTAATTGCAATATTATTATTTGTAAATATTTCTAGTCTTTTTTTTTTGTATAGTTAAAATTATTACCTATATTGTTAATAACTCTGCTGCAATTGATGTTGGCCACTTTTCACTCCTAATGCTATTTCTTCTTCTGACCAATCTTGTGTTTCACTTATCTGCATTCTATCTATTATTTTTTTTTTGTTTCATCTATTTGCTATACTGTCTGTATATAATAAGTACTTGTTCTTGTTTTTTGATATGTTTCTTTTCAAAGTTTTTATTATTTCTTGAATAACATTCTTTTTTAATTTTTGCTTTCTAACTAGCTCTATTTCTAGATTCTTTAGCATTCTTAGTTCTGTTAGCTTTTGTTTATTTTTTTTCAACTCTTTTGTTCTTATATGCCCTGTTAATTGGTCTGTTGCTATCTTAATTATGTTGTTACTTTTTACTATTAATGTGTCTGGAACTACTTTTATCTTATTATTAATTCTTATCTACTGTTAATAGCTATTTTTTACTGTTTTTCTTTATTTATACAGTTGTCTGTCATCTTTTGCATTATATAAAATTTTTTTTTTTTTCTATCTTTTGAGAAACTTTCCTACTTAATCTTCATTACTTGTGTATTATATTTATCTGTCTTGAAGGGTTCTTTAACCTCTTTGCTTTCTAGTTTGTTAAGCACTTTTTCTTCTATTCTTTTGAACTATTTTGCTTTTTTACCTTTGCTTAATTGTTTTTGATAACTTTTAAATTGCTATCATATAATCAGACTTTCATCCTTTGTATCAAGTAGTTGGTTTAGATATATTAGATCTGTTTTACTTATTTTGGCTCTACTTCTTTTTCATAGTCATGTTTTTAATAGTTTGAGTATTTTGTAACTATAGCCACTTATTGTTCATAGCTTACTTTCTGTACTTATACTTATTCTTAGCTCTTTCACTTTAACTATTGTCTAACAAGCTAAATTGTTTTTTCAATATGTTCTATCTTCTGGCAGCTTCTCTAATTTCTATATGCTTTTAGTTAATTCTGCTTTTTGGCAACTTTGTATTATTCTTAGTTTTGTTAAGTATTCTAATTCATCTTTTCTGTTAAGTTTGGCTAACAAACTTCCTACTTATTTTATTATTAATTTCTATCACAATGTTTTGCAGCTGTTTAGATCTTTGTGTTTTATTATATAATTTTTTAATGTTTTTAATAAGCTACTTTTTTATTTTACCAGATATATCATTAGTTAGTATACTTTATTTATCTTTTTCTTTAATATTTTTGTTAACTACAACATATAACTTAACTTTAATATTATCATTATATTGTTTATATATGCTATCTGGCTCATTGTCATCTTTTTGTACTTGAGACCTTGGTTTATTTTCTTTTTACTTTTTTTTTAACTAGAACTTTTTATATTCTGTTGTTTAGCCAAATTCCCAAAAAACAAATTATCTTGTTTTTTAATTCTTCTATTATTTTGCTTTTTCTAAAAACTACTTCTCTTTCTTTTTTTTTGAAATTTGTATTCTTTACTAGCATTTTTGATTTTAATTTATTTATTTCTATATCATTCATTTTAAAAAACTCTTTAGTTATTTTTAAAAAATCTTTAATAGCTAGCTTTTGCTATTTGCAATTCATGTTATATTATTTGCATATATAATTGCTACTTGGTGATATCTTGTAATATTATTGCATTATATTTTTTCTTTAACTTGTTGTTCAACTATATACTCTAAACTTTCATCTTCTTGCATTTTTTTCAATAATAGATCATAAAAAAGATGCCATATTAATGGTAATATTACTTTATCTTAATTTATTCTATCTTCTGTTGTTATTTCTTCTGTTAAACTATAGGCTGTAATTATTCTTAATTGTCTTTTGTGAAAAAAAGTTAAAATGTATTTTATTATTTTTTTAGATATTTTGACTCTTTTTAATGCTAATTTGAGACTTTTAAGTAAGACTGAGTTAAATGCCTTTTTTATATCTTGCAGGAGTATCTATACTTCTTTATTCTTTTTTTTGCCTTTTTCATTATCATGTTTAGAATATGTTTAGCTACTTTGTTGAATTTCCTGATAAACCTGCATAATTTGGTTTCTTGAACACTTTTCTCTTTATAAACACTTTGGCAAGCCTTTTTGTTATTACCTATATTATCACTTTTCTAAATGTTTTAATTAGTGCTATTGGACAAATATTATTTAAGCTATACTCCTACTTTACATTTTTAGGTATTAGATAAACATATATGATTTTTTACTTGGTTAGTATTTTTTTTATTTTCAAGCAGAGATCAGCAAAAGCTCTAAAAACTTCTTGTGTTTTTTTTCTTGCCTATTTGATTAGTATATAGCTTATATTAGATATGCCTAGAACTGTTTTTGTTTTGAGTTCTTTTAGCATCTTTTCTTATTTTTTTTTTTAATATTTCCTTTAACTTCCATATATCATTTTTCTTTAATGTGTTTTTGTGGCTTGTATACTTTTTTTTACTTTTCTGACATTTTTTCTAGTTTTGTATTTCTCTTTTTGAATTGTTTCTTATAATGTTCTACTATATTAGTTTTAACTAACTCTGGTTCTACTATTAGGTTTGTTATTTCTTTTTCTTGTTTAATAAATCTGTTAAGCATTATCTTCTTATAAGATTTGTTTAAAAGACTGACTATTATTTTGCCTTGATCTGTTTTAATCATTTCATATTTTTATTTATGTTTCCTTCTATTTGTTTTCTTTGACTTTGTTCTTATTTTTTTTACTTTTTCTTCTAAAACAATTTTTGCCAACCTTTTATATCTTTTATCTAGGTGCTTGACCATTGTCTATATAGTTTTGACAACTTTGTACTTTTTTTTTCTTCTAGTATTTGTAAATTTTTATTCATTTTAATTCTTTTTTTTTCTATTACTTCTTGGCCTTCTTTTGATTTTACATATTTAATTAACCTTTGCAGCTTTACAATATTCTTTTTTTAATGTTGTATCTTTTAATTGCCTCTTCTATTTGTTAATATATTATATATTTTTTTCTTAAATAGGTGCTTACTTGCTGCTATAATAATTGCTTTTTTTATTACATCCTATATGTTGTTTATTCTGTTTATTTTTTTTTTTGTTTTGTTTTTTTCTCTGAATGTTCTTTAGTACATTTTTGACTTCTAACTATTTCTGTAGCTCTTGCATATACTTTTTCTAGTCTTTCTCTTTTACTTGATCATATAAATATATCATTCTTAATTGTTTTTTTCTTTTGACTTCAGCTTTGTTATTCTTTGCTATTATATATTTAATCTATATCTCTGATTTTATTATTTTATAATTACTTTTTGTAATTCCTTCTGCTTCTTTAATTTTTGCTTTCTGTAGACCTAAAGCTAGTTTTTCTGATATATATATATAGTTATTTCTTATTGCTGTCTTTTTATTTAACTATGTAAACTTTTGACTTGTTAAGTACATATTTTTATAAATATTGCTAAAGTTCTGTTTCTTCATTTAATTAAAAATATGTAATTTTTTAAAATTTGCTGCTTGTAGATATTATCTGCTTAATATGTTATTTGTTATATGATTAAAATTGCTCAAAATAACTATTTGTGTTTGTCTTTTCCTTTTAGTAACTATTTCTACTATTTTTTGTTAAATGCTTTTCCCTATTGTCTTGTTACTTGGTAGTATATAAATTTCTAAAACTACTAATTCCAATTGCTTAAAGTATACTATAAGCTCTATTATATATTTATTTATTTTTTTGACTACATCTACATGTTTTTTCTATTGCTTGTTAACTATAATACCTATATTAGATTTTTTTTTTTATCTTTTGTTGCACTTGACCAAAATTCTATATATTTACTATTTGCAATACATGTTATAAATCCTTCTTCTTTTTTGTAAGATTTATTTTTGTAATTTCTAGTATTGTAATTCTTTTTTCTTCTGTCTAGTCTAGCAGACTTTTGAGTTTCTAGATTTTGGTTTTAAGTCTATTAACATTATGTTATGCTATTTTAATTTTTTTCTTTCTTTTTTCTATTTTTCTTTTAATTGTTCTTGTTTTACCTTTATGTTTTTTTTTTTTCTTTTTCTTTTCTTTTTTTTACTTTTTTCTTCTTTTAGATAAAGATGTATTTTTTTTTTCAAAAACTCTTCTTTTATTTTGTAAAAATTTCTTTATTTTCTTATCTATGTTTATAAATTCAACTGAGGTGCTTTTAGAAGTGTTTAGCTATATTTTTTCATGTTGGATCTCTTCCTTCTTCTAATTTTTCTAATTTTTCTAAAATTTAATTTAATATATCTTCTATATAAGTATTCTTTTCTTGCTACTGAGTCTTGTTTTTATTATTTCTTTTTTCTTTATTTTCTTTATTTTCTTCATTTATGCTTTTATATTTTTTTTGTTTTCAATGTTTTGTTTTTAGCTATTGCTATCTTTTTTGTTTATTTGAACTTCTAAATTTAAATCTTTCTTATCTTTTTTCCTTTTTGTATATGTTTTGTTTTATTGGCTTTTTTTTCACTTCTATTTTTTTTTGTATCTGAGATTTGGCTTAATCTGTCCTAACTTCTTTTTTTTTTATCTTTGAGGCTTTTTTTTTTTTTTTTTTTTTTTTTTTTTTTTTTTTTTTTATTTTTTTATGTTTTTGTTGTTTTTCGTTTTTTTTTTGTCTGTTTTTTTTTTTTCTTTTTTTTTTTTTTTTTTTTCTGTTTTTTGTTTTATTTTTTCCTTATTTTTTTTTTTTTTTTTTTTGTGGTTTTTTTTTTTTTTTTTTTTTTTTTTTTTTTATTTAATCAGTATATTCAAAAGTTATTGTACATAATCAGTTTTAATTAGGCTGCTTTCATGTCTTCCTTAGTTGCAAATATAATCAGTACTGTTTTTTTTTAGTTTTTATTTTAATTTGGTAGAATATATACAGACTTTGCTTCTTTACTTCTTAAGCACTATAATAATAAGACTTTTAAAGCATTTTCAAATAATTTTATTATTTTAGCTATGTGTTTTCTTTATCTTTCTTTTGCTTTATAGTTTTCTCTTTCTTTTATTACTTTTATTAGCTTGTTATTGTCTGCTGGTAGTAACTATAAGATGTTTTCTTTTTTAATATTTTGTGTTTAAATTACTGCTAAAATCTTGTACTTAAACTTTTTAATACATACTATCTGCACATTTTTGATTCTTTTGCAAATATACTTTACTTCTCTTTTGTTTATATTAGCTAGTAAGTTCTAAATTGTTAGGTATATTATATTGAATCTTTTGTCTTCTTTATATTTGTTATTGTTTAATTTTTTTTAGTTAACAGCCTCTTTAGCCTTTTTTTTTTTTAAAGCTTAGTGTATATTTTTCTTTATTTCATTGTTCTTTTTTATAGTCCTTTTGTTTTTCTTTTTTGTCTTTTTTGTTTTCTTCATCTTCTAATATCATCTTGTACTAGTCATTCTTTTTTTTACTAATTCTTTTTATAACTTTATCTTTGTTATAGTTATAGTCAAAAACTACTTCAATTCAAAGGTTTTTTTTTTAATACTTTTTTAATGGCTTTTATATATATATTGCTCTTTAAAAACTATTTAATAAACATTATATACTTCTTTTCTGTTTTCTTCAAAACATCATATGCTAGTATATTAGTGATTAAACTGTTGTTTTGGTCACAACTTCTTCTGCTTGATGCCTATATACTCTGTTCTAATGCTATTCTTATTATGTCAATTTCTTTTTCTGCCTCTTGTTTTCTTCTTTTTTGTCTTTCTTTTTCTTTCTTCAATGTGTTTTGTTTTAATTGTTTGCTGTTTATTTCTATATCTTTTTGTTCAATCATTTTTCTTTATTTCTAGATTTCTTGTTTTTGAATAAAGAGTTTAGATATTATTTTGTTATTTATTTTTATATTTATCTCTATTCCTTTTTTTTTGTGATATGTTGATTTTTTCTTGTTGTTTTTTTATAATTTCAAGTTTTTTATTTATAATTTTCTTTTTTTTCTGTTTTTGCTTAATGCTTACTTTTTAGTTTGTTTTTGTTATTACTTGTTATTCTTTATTTTGGTTATACTGTGTTTGTTTTTTTTTTGCATCTTGATTTTTTATAGTCATGTTTAACTTTTTTTCTAATTGTTTTTTTTATTTGGATCTTATTCTGTAAGCATTGCAACAATTCTATCTTTTTTGTTAGAAACTATATATGTTTTGTCTGCCTTATTAAAAAAGACTTTGTTATATATACTATTCATTGCCCAGTATGCTCTTCTTATAAAAATTGCTTGTAGACTTTTTTTATATTTCTTTGGCAGGTTTTTGTTTATTTTGTGATTTATTCTTCTTTAAAATATTCTGTTATATATTCTTATTGTAACTTGTTTATCTGTTATTCTGCAGATAACTTATCTATACTATTTTATTTTACTATTTGCATATGTTTGTTTTGCTTAATATATTATGTGTTATTTGTATAATATAAACAGATCTATATGGTTACACAAAGGAATGCAAACTGGCAATAGGTGGTGCAAACACTAGATAAGTCCTTGTAGCCGTGTAAATCTGTTGAAATTGGGTAACAAGAAGTCCATTTGGGAAGAC
>CAJVQA010010083.1:0-11634 GCA_910591915.1 Cetraspora pellucida | reverse complement strand
AAATGATCATCCCAACCCTGACTAGTTGGGAATAGTACCCCAAAATTTTGGGGTACAACTCAAATCAGCCGATATGTGATTTGTATTAAAGATTTATGAAAGAGATTAGAATTTGCTGAGTTATAAGCTTTGTTTATATTCTAAAATACAAGTCAGAGTTTTTGGAGTTACAAAAGGTTTCTTTAATTATGTTGTTAAGTATATAAATTGGTATTACTGTACTGTTATTAAGAAAAATAATATAATTATAGGAAGATAGTATTGAATATAAAGTAAAGGTAGTGCTTAAGTAGTTGGTAAAGAGTTTGGTATATAGTTTTTTTAACATATTTTAAGAGACTAATAGGTCTGGTATTAGTTAAGTTTCCATTAAAGATAGGTGTTTTAGAGATAAGAAAGATTCTTCTTTTTTTTATTGCTTAGATATATTGTTGGTTAAAATGTATTTATCAAATAGAACAGTTATCTTAAAGAAATGATAAATCTGCATGTTTAAGCATTTCATAGCTTATACCTAAAGGAACACAGGCTTTATTATTTGTAAGTTTTATAAATATATTAAAAATTTCTTCTTCAGAAAATTCTACTAATATCTCTTAATACTACACTGAATGAACATTTATTTTAGATTGATATTTATTATACTAGGAGGAGTTATAGATTTGTTGATTAATTTGTCTATATGCTGTTTATTGATCAAAATATTATTGGATATGTGTTTTAATTTTCTATATTTTTGTGACAATGTTATAATATATTGTAATGTTGTTAAACTTTATAGAATTTTTATAACAATTTAGTATGCTATTAATTATTAATTTCAAAATTTATCACATTTTTTAGTTATATTTTTATTAATCAGTTGTTTAATTATTTTAATATTTTTAATATTATATGCATAATAAAATACTTTTCACTTATTATTAGCATTTGAAATTCAGTTAGTTAGTAGATTATGTCTGATTGGTAAGAAAAAAATAATAAGATTATCAGCATTGTTAAGCTATTGAATTATATTATTAAGTTGTGTAAATATAAATATTTGGTTTTGCAATAAAGCTTTAATTTGATAAATTATATTTTTTAGCTTTTTAAGACTATAATATATAAAGGAAGCTTTGGCAGAGTATATATATTAAAAGTTGCACATTGTGACTTTTTTATCAAAAATATGTTTAAAAGCAGCTAAAATGGCACTGGTCTGAACTTGGTACTATGTTAGTTCTAAGGATTTTGTTATATTAACAATTGTAAATATATAGTTAAAACTAAGATTAGTAACAACTTGATCAGTATATAATTGCAAAGTTCTTCATTTATTTTTTTATAAAGAAACATTCTTTTTTAAGTTTTGGTTGCAGAATATTATTTGTCAGAATAAGCATAAAAAAAAGACTAAAAAAAAATTAGAATTTTGTAATCACTATCTGCATTATTTTTGAAGTTATTAGTATTATATAAGATAAGATAGCAAATAATAAGTAGTTTGCCTAAATGTAGTTAATTTGACTTTGAAATTAGCTGCTTTGCTAAGTATTAGTTAATGATTAGATAAAAGCAGCTAAATTATATATGCTGTTATATTAAAGAAATACAATAACTTGTATTTGATAGAAGAAGAATATAAGCTATTATTAAAGGCATTAAAATCTCTCAAATAATAGATTGTAAGCTTAAATTTGTGACTTGTTAAAGCCATAAAATAACAGTATTTTGAATATTTAATCTAAGTTGGGTGTTATTACAAGATAGGTATACTAATATAATGTAATATTTAAAGTTATGTTTAAAGAAAAAATCATTAGCAATAGCAAAACCAGGAAGGTTATATATTTTGTAAACATATTATTTGAACCAATTATTGATTATAATTGTAGTACCAGATTTTGGATTGTTGTTGCATAACTAGTAGTATGTAAAATATTAAAATTTTTGTAACTTTATTATTGCATTTGTGCTAGCTATTTTAGTTTCAGTAATACTAATTATGTTAAGGTTGTTTGTTAGACAAAAGTTCTCTAGCATTTGCTATTTAAGTTTTTTATTATAGTCTTAAACATTATGAATACTAATTGACAGCTCAAAAGTTTTAATAAAAGAGGTAGGTTGTAAATTTTTATTTATAGAGTTGAAGGTCTAAGATTTGATTGTATATCCAAAAGAATAAATATTGTTTGTGTTTATAGTTTAAAATATATAGAAGTTTTAGATTTAGTTTGTAATTTGAATTTAGTATTAGTAGATATAGGATTGGCAATTTGAAAATTAAATTGAGAGATGATAATATTGAAGAAATTTGTTATAGCAAATATCCAAATCAATAGAATTTATTGATATTGATAATGATTTGAATTGTATATGTTATATAAAGTTGCTCATTGTTTTAAACTCAGTTTTCATAGCTGCAAAAAGTGTTATATCTGCTTAGCATATTAGGTCTGACTGTTATTATTTAGTTCTTTATATAAATAGACTTAACTATCTGTCTACTTATATACTAAATGTAAAGAACATCAATATCTTAAAAGCAATGACTGCATTTATAAATTCTATAGAAGAAATTATTAATAAGAGTTATAAAAGGTTGTAAAGAGTAAAGTAGTAGAGGTTTGATTTAAGTTTAGTTTAGAGATAGAGTTTTCAGTAGTTTAGTTAATATTAAAAAAGTCTTAGTTTGTATTGAAGTCAGACATAATAATGTTATTATTAGAAATTGTTAAAAAGTTTAATAAAATTTGGTTTGTTTCTTCTAATTAATCTGTATTAGATAATTTAACTATGTTTTTAGTAATAATTAGGTTGGATTTTAGTTTAAAGAAGTTAATGCTAATTTTAGAAGCTTTAAATTGTATTTTGAATTTTAAAAAACAAAGTTTTCTCTACTTCTGAATAAAAACATTCTTTGTAAGCTTTTCTAATATATAAAATAGATAGTTTGTTGAGAGATTAAAGAATATAAAAATAGGTGATTACTCTGACTAAGTAGTAGTATTAACTAGTTTGAATGCAATTTTGTCAATTGCTTGATGAAGGTAAATTTTATTAATTTAATTATTGATAGAAGCTGCTTTTAAATATGCATTAAAGTATGTATAAAAGTAATAACTTTCATAAGTATAATTAGAATTTTTTTCTTTGTTAAGATTATTAAATTCTAAGAATTATACTTCAGTTTTAGTTACAAGTTATTGTAAATAAATAATTGGTATAGGTTTTTGAAAAGTAGTAAAAAAATTATTATCATGTTTAAATATAGAGATATCTAGAATTGGATATAGACATTAGGCTTAGAACTTAAGAAGAAATTTGAATTAAAAAATACAAAAAAACATTTGAATGATTTTTTAATAAAAAGAGAGAGGTTGTTAACATTATGTTCAGTATCTTTAAAAAGTATAGTACAATTTACTATAGTACAGATATAAATATAATAAAGTGTTATTTTAAAGTACTGTTAAGGGCATTTATGTAATAAGTTAATAGAGATAATAGTAAATTATTAAAATAAAAAAGCTTTATATATATTAGAAAAATTAAGAGCAATTTGGTATTTAATAAAATTATAAGTTTTTTATTTATTAATTTTAATAAATTGATATTTATAAATATTGAAGAATTTTTCAAATTATGAATTGAATTTTGTAAAACTTTTTCTTATAGATCCTTTGACCAAAAATTGTCAAGAAACAAATCATTAAAAAACTCAAGAATTATATTAGAAAACAAAACTCAGACCTCTAATAAAAAAGACAAAATAGCAATAGTTGTACTAGTTAAAAAGTAAATTACAAAGAAAATATATAAAGATAGCAGAGAATAGAGCAAAAAGAATTTCCAATAAAAAAGAAAATTTTGCAAAAATTTGATGTATTGCTATAATCCTGTCTTATAAATTTTTTAAGTTACACAAAGGCACAATAGAATAAGTAAAATAAACAAACAAACACATATATCAAACTAGTTTAATCTAGATAGAACACATAATTTAAAAATATCTAGAAAACAACTGTATAATATGAATAAAAGTTTGTCAAAAGAATATAGAGAAAGTCTTAATGTAATCTTTACAAGAAGAACATATTGGGCAATAAATAATGTGTATAATAAAGTTTTCTTTAATAAGCAAAACATATGTAATACCTAATAAAGAGAATAATATTGTTGTATTATTCATGAAGCAAGATTCAATGAAGTGGCCCTTCTGCAAATCACAAGAGAAATAGTAGAAAAAGCAGAAAGAGAAACCAGTAAAAAAGCTTGATTTTGTAAATCAAATTCAAATCAAAATAGAAATAGAAAGAAAAGAAAAATAATAACAACTAATTAAAATAAAAAAAAGATAAAAAGAGTTTAACAAAGAGACACAAAAGAGAAAAATAAAAGATAAAGAACCTAGCAAGAGATTATAAGCAAATATTAAAACTACAAAAAATAAAATAAATATAAAGATAAAACAAATATATAATAGTTAAGTAAAAACAGAATCTTCTACTTAAAAAAAAAAAAAAGAACAAATAAGAAAACAAAAATAAGAAGATGTAAAAATAAATATAAAAAAATCAAGTTAGAAATCAATAATAAAAAAAACAAAAAGAAAAAAGCAAGAAACTAAAAAAAATTTGATATAATAGGAGTATTTTTTAAAGAAAGCATATAAGCATCTAGCAAAAGAAGCTGTAATCAAAACAATAGCTTGCTTGCAAACATATCAACATATAATGTACCTAGAAAGACCAAAGAAAAATATACAAACTTTATTAGATAATTACTAAAAAACAATAAAAATATTAAAAACATTAAAGAAGTCTTTAAAAAAAGAAATTTATGAATAGTGATAGACTTTGACTATAAGTATAGTAGAAGTGAGACAATACAAAGAATTAGCAAGAAAGAAAGTAATTAATATAAAATGATTACAAAAAAGAAAAAGTAGACAAGAAAGATAAACAAAAGAAAAATATATACAAAAAAGAAAGGGACAATATACCAAAAACTAAAAGAAGATATATAGCAGAAAGAAAACAAAAAAGAGAAAATAAAGATCAAATAGATATTGATAAAGAGGAAACACAGAACTTAAAATATATAATAATCTGGAACTTACTAGCAGATTTAAACAAAAAAAAGCTCAAATATATCTGCAAAAGATTTAAAAAGACACATATAGTAAGAATTAAAAAATTCAAATACAAATTTCTTACAATAGTTTAGATAAAAGAATTAAAAAAAAGAATTACTCCATAGTTGATATCAGTTAATAGTAACAAACTGATAAGAATAACAAAAAGTGAAGAAAACTATAAAGCAAGACAAAAGCAATTCTTCAGAAGTTCTACTACTATGTTGTTTAAGAAGTAAAGATACAAAATCAGTTTATATCCTACTGAACAGAAATAAGAACAAAAAAAAAATAGCAATAATTACATTTATAACAAAAAGAAATAAAGGCAGCTTAATCAAGACCAATTAGATATAACAACTTTCAAGTATTCTAGTTAAATGAAAGAAGAAAAGAAATTAAAAAAAAAACTTTAGAGAAAAAAGAAAAAAACTGAAAAAAAACTAATCAAGACCTAAACAAAAAATATACAGAAATAAAAAGTGATTCTCAAATACAAAATATAGAAGAATGATTAGAAAATAGAAATACTACTGCAGAAGAAGAAGAAAACTAAAACAGAATTAGTAAGATCCAAAATAGAAGATATATAGAAATAGAAAATAATTCTTAAATAAAAAATAAAGAAGAATAATTAGAAGATGAAAATATTAGCACAAAAAGAAAAGACAGAAATATAACAAAAAGGAAAATAAAGTCAAATACACAAACACAATTATAAACAAGACAGATAAAAGATGTTTTAAGCCAAATCTTAAATAGGCTAAATTAATTAGAAAACATGCAGCTAAGCATAAAAAAAGGCCTAGCTAACTGCTTCTAAGAGCACCTTAATTAAACTTATAAATACAAATAAGAAGATTTTAAATTTTCTGTAAAAAAAAAGAAAAATTTTTGAAGAAAAGAAAAAAGAAATACCTTCTAGTCTGAAAAGAGAAAAAAGCAGAAAAACAAAAAAAATAACTAAAATTATAAAAATAGTGCAAAAGCAGCTAAAGAAAAAATGAAAAAAAAGAAGAAAAGAAATTAAAATCACATGTTACAATATTAATAAACTCAAAACCAAAGATTGGAAACTAAGAAATTTACTCAACTAAACAGAAAAAAAAGAAATCACAATACAGAAATTATAAAAACAAATCTTATAAAAAAAAAAAAAATTTTTAACATATATTAAAGATGAAAAATATGTAGAATACTAAGTAAATGTAGTAAAAAATAAAAAGAAAGAATCAGGTATTGGGATTTTGATAAATAAACAATAAAAAAAACATGTTGATGCAGTTAAAAAAATAAGTGAATATATGATAGAAATTATATTATACTTCAAACAACTAGAGTTTGTAGTAATTGTAGTTTATATATTATCAAATAACAAAGTACTAAAAAAGAGCATTTAGCAAAAAATTGTAAAAACAGTTTAAAAAAAACAAATACAAATACAAATAGTTGTAATAAGTGACTTTAATTATATAGCAGACAATATATTAGATAGACAACACTTACAAACAGCAAACTACAAAAGACTGCCAATCTTCAATTAGATAAAAAAACAAGACTTTAGCAATATATAAGAAACATGTACCTAATAAGATAATAATATACATGGTCAAATGAAGAAGTAGCAACAAGAATTAACTACATTTAAGTAACAGAAGGATTAGTATTAGGATTACAAAAAGCAGAATTGTAAAAGCAGAAAAAATCACAGAAAGTGATTACAAAATAGTAGTAGCAAAAATATATATTAAACATATAATAGCAAAAAAAAGCAAGGCTGAAACTAAGAGAAAAAAGTAGTTAAGAACAATATTTTTATATAATTAAGCAAAAACAGAAAATTGAAAAAATTATATACAAAAGTTATAAAATTGTTTAGTAATAAAAAAAATCTTAAAAGAAATTTATAAGAAAGAGCAAAATAAAAATAAAAAAACAAATAAAATAAACAATATTTGAAATATATTAAAGAAGTGATCATTACAGTAGCAAGTAAGTACATACTAAAGAAAAAAGTATATAACACAATAACAAATAAAAGAAAAAGTTAAAAAAAATAATAATAAAAGGAAAGACTGATTAAACTTCAAAGATTAATCAGATATATAAAAATAAAGAAGAATCAAAAAGTAGCAGAAGAAGAAAGAAACAAATTAATAAACAACTAAAAATACTAGACAAAAAAATAAATGTTAAATTACTAAAATTACAAAGCAATAGTTAATTGCATGAATAAAAGATATAAAGAGTTGTGAAAAACTATTATAAGAAAGAAAAAAGAATGAATAAAAGCAAATACAAAAAAAACAAATAGAAGAGAATATAGATAAAAGATTCAAAATAATCAAGACAGACCAAGAAAAAATAATAGCTAGTTTACTAAATAGATTTTATAAAAAGATAATACTTGTCAGATTTATCAAGCAAACAGAACTTGCTAACAAAACTTAACAAGATTAAAGTAGAAGTAGCAGAACATTATAAGAAGCAGTTTAGAAAAAGAAACATTAGATTAAAAATGATATTAGAAAAGTAAAAGAATGTAAATAAACTATAAAAGAATATCAAAGAAGAATAGTATGTAGAAGTTGAAAAAAAAATCTAAAAATAAAAATAAAAAAAGTTAAAAACAGCTTTAGATATATTAGATATAGTTATATTCTGATAAAGTAAGTAGATGAAAAAATATAAGAAGTGTTTAAAGGCTTTGCAGATCTATGTTTGGAAAAAGATAAGATACTAACTAAATGAAAAATAGCACAAGTCTAACCAATACTGAAAGATATAGAATAGGAATATAGTTAAATAATATCTGACCTATAGTACTAATAGAGATATTTAAAAAAACTTGTAACAAAGATGATAATAAAAAGGCTTGTCAAAGTATTTATAGAAAAAGAAGTACTTAGAAAACCAAATTATACTAGCCTTTAAGACAACTCAATAAAACAACCTATATATATTCTAAATATAATAATGAAAGAAGATAAAAAAAAGAACAAAGAAGCATAGATACTTTTACAAGATATAAAAAAGACATTTGATTTAGTTTTACTTAAAAGTTTTAAATTAGAATTGCAAAGAGTTAAGATATCTAAAAGAACAATGAAATACATTTTAAATCTTTTCTATAGAAAATAACTAAAAATTATTATAGCATATGGTCTAACAGAAGAAATAACAACAAGAGATGGTATAAATCAAAGTAAAATAATATTACTATTAATGTGATGGCTTTTTTATAATCCATTACTAAAAAGAGTATAAAAAGATAAAAGCTTAGACTATACAGTAGAATAACAAATTAAAAAAGATGTACAATGCAATAATATTACAAGGTATCACTAAGTTGCAATTGCATATGCAGATAATACAACATTAATTGCAAATAGTAGAAAGAAACTAATAAAGATCTTATAAATAGAAGAAGAGTTCTTTATGATGAATATTATAAAGATAAATAGGACTATATCAAAGCTACTAATAATGAATACAAAAATAAAAAAAAAAGAAATAATATTTGAAAAAAGCAAAATAATAGAAGAACCAAAAAATATAATAGTATGATCATTAGGAATATAGCTAAATAACAAAATATATAAAATACTAATAAAAAAAAAGACAAAAGAAATAATAAGCCAAACAATAAGAAATTTCAAATACAAAAAAATAACAATGAGTAAAATTGTATATATTAACAATATAGTAATAATACCCAAATTAAGCTATATACTTTTACTAACAAAAATGTTAAAAAAAAGTATAAGTGAAATACATTAATCTATAATAAGTTTAATAAAACAAAAAAGTGATTTACAAAGGATATTGAAAAACTGTATAATGAAATACAAAGACTTCAAAAACTGTAGAATACTATGACAAGAGTTAGTAATAAAACAAATAGGTGGCTTATTAGTAAAACTGAACAGACAGAACAATTTTAAATAGTTAACAAAACTAAGAATAATGTAAGGCTGCAAAGAGCAGGTTTAATAGAAAATATATAGAAAATAAAAAAGATACCAAAGAATATAGATGGTTAAAAGAATAACCTAACATGTTTAATAATATTAAAAGCCAAAAAACTAAAAATAAATATAAGAACAGAAGATGACTTATAGACAATTTTCAAATATGGTATCAAAATAAATGAGCTTATAAATGCTTATTTATAAAAGAAAAGCAGAATCAGAATAAATGAAGCATGTTTAATATACTTAAACCTACTGCTAGATACAAAAGAAGAAAGATTAATTACATAACAGTAGCTAAAAATTTTCAAGATTTATTAAGCAAAAAGAAAAAAGCAGAGTGATTTAAAGCAATAGAATTAAAGATGCTTAGTAAACCAAAAAGCAGAAAGGTCAAGAGACACTTTAAGACAAATAGACAAAATATGTAGGCAATACAAATTAAATGAAAAAGTATTTCAAAATATAACCAAAAAAACAAATACATAATATTTTTTTTTTTGGTATTAAAGTAAGGCCTTGCTCATATCTTTATTAGTAATTTTAGTTGTATATATTAATATACTATATACTAAGATATACTAAGATTGTAAACTACAAAATAAAAATTACATGCAAGAATTAAAGCTCAGACAATTTTATCTGTGACCTAAACCGACTATGGTGGTCAAGGCCCATCTAGATTTGTAATGTTAAAATATGTTTGTAAGATGTACTATGATTAATCCAAAGTGTTAACTATATATTGATTTTTCTAATAGCTTGTCTAATTGGTAGACAGATATTAGGATGTAAATGTAGCTGATCTGCTATTCCATATAGACATAAGTATGTATAGTTTATATGTGATCTCTTGTAATGTCTTGTTTGCTGTATTTGTTGAGAGGTATGGTTATTGTTAGAGCTTAGAAGAGATGTAATATTATTTATTATTTTTTTTTAGTTAGAAAAGTCGATGTAGTAAGGTTTCCATATTTGATTATAGATTTGCTTATTAATGTTAAGAAGTATTTGAATAATAGTCTGTGAGGCTATTTTAGTAAGTATGTTGTAGTTATGAATTGTTTCAATAAGGGCTTTAGGTATAAAGCCTTTAAGAGTAAGATCAAGATAAAAGAAGTTTGCTTGGAATGGTATTCAGTCAAATAAAGGATGGTTTTGGATTTTGCGAATAAGTTCATGTAGTTGACTAGTAGATAGATTGAAGTCTGCTTTAGATAAAATATGCTGAATTGATAAATTAATAATGTTTATAATAAGAGATGAGTTAGAGCAAGTTAACCAGTGAAGGTAGGAGTCAGGAAGATTGCATCGAAAGCAATTGGTATTTGGAAAGATTATTGGATAGATATTGTGATAAGAGAAATAAGTTGGTAGTTGATTTAAAAGGATTTTAATTTTAAAGGTTTTAGATTAATTAAGTTTAAAGCTAGTAAAGTTAGATGTAGGTTTTTGGTTATGATTAAGGTATAGCCACATAGATTTTCAGTCTATGTAGTAGTTAATATGAGCCCATTCATTGTTTTTTTTTTGTGAAGACCACATTGCCAATATGTGTGTTTTACAGATGTTTTTAACAAAATGTCTGGTAGGAAGTTCAACAAGGTTTTGTTCCTATTGTAGAATATGAAAAGGATTATAAATATTTGTATATTGAAAGTATAAAGGTAAAGAAAAGGTATATTGTTTTGCTAGAGAATCAGTCATGTTATTAAAGGTATTATCAGTATGAGCTTGAACTTTGTGAAAGTTAATGTTTAGGTTAAAGGATTTGATAATATTTAAGAGTGTATGCCATAAGGGCCATGCATTGAATTTAAAGAGTTTGTTAGGATTATTAAGTTGCATAGAAAGTTTGTAAAATTTAGAAATGACAGATTGTGAGTCAGTATAAATTTGGAGTGTTGCATTACAGAGTACAGTTGAAATTGCTGATAAAATAGAGAAGAGCTCTACCTTATAGGCTGATGGCCAGAGATGAATTTTGGCTGAGAAGTTGTAAAGAATCTAATTGTTACTGTTAACTTGAACCCATTCAATACCTATTGAGCTTTGTTCAGTTCCAATATTAGTTACTGATCCATCAGTATAAAAAATGAATTTCTTATATGACAGATTGCTTTGAAAAATTTCTTCAAGTTTGTTTGAACATTTATTAAGTTTAAAAATTTTAGCAATAGTTGAATTTGATATATTGATAGTAGGATAATTATATGGGATTCATGAAGAATGTTTAATTGCTGTTGAGTAAATAAGGTCCAGGTAGTTAGCATTAAGTTTGAGTTTAGAGGTTTTTCTTCCCAAAAAGCTGGTACAAATAGTTGCTAATATATTAATTATACATATCTGATTAATTCTATTTGAATTAAGATAGCATCCAGTACATGGTGTGCAGTTCAGATCTAGAAGAGGGTAGTAATAATTGTGTTCTAAATCAATGTTAGCATTCCAGTATGAAATAGAGAATTGATTTGTGTTTGAGAAATATTTGTGAATTTTGCCAATAATGATCTCTTCATTATTGTTATTATATATAAGTA
This sequence comes from Cetraspora pellucida, assembly GCA_910591915.1. Classification (NCBI taxonomy): domain Eukaryota; kingdom Fungi; phylum Glomeromycota; class Glomeromycetes; order Diversisporales; family Gigasporaceae; genus Cetraspora; species Cetraspora pellucida. Next base: position 4 of record CAJVQA010010083.1, on the reverse strand, counting down.
ACTA
>CAJVQA010010082.1:0-11634 GCA_910591915.1 Cetraspora pellucida | reverse complement strand
TAATGTTTCAAATAGTAAAATTTTGTATCTGAGCTCCGACAAGACTGTCAAAGAATAAAAAAAAAAAAAAAAAAAAATTCTAAGATACTAATAAGTATTAAGAACTTGGATGAGTATAATTTTGAAATGTTCTTATGATACAAGATAAATTGCATATGCAGAAAATTTAAATAGGCAAGACTTCTAACTAGTTTACAAGTATTGCATTTAATATAGAACTTATATAATAATGTATAAATGGATTACTTAAATTAGACATCAAAAATGTATGTGTGACTAGTTGTAACCTTTTATATAAGAGAATCCTTAATGATACTTGTGTTCTATAATTTGAATAAAACAGTTACAATCAAAAGATAAGAAACTTTAATATAAAAAATATATATATAAAAAATACTGCAATAATTAAATAAAAATTTTTAAAAATTAAAGTATAAACTAAGTTGTAAGTATTATAAGATATAAAAATAAGATATAACAAATTATGATGATTGTATATTAGTTAATTGGCAAGATTATTATATTTATTATTTTAATGACCAGTTTTTAGATTAAATTAAACTTAACTTAAATTAAATCAATTAATTAAAAAACTTTAATTAACATCAATATAATTTCAACTTATATTAACTCAAAATTTTGTTAAAAATCATTTTAATTTGAATCAAATTTAATTTGACCAAAAACCAATTTGATTAATAACATACATATATATAATTGTTAAATTACATATAATTTATTGAATTTAATTTTATTCTTTGTAAGTTAAATAAGTTCAAAATAACTTATAGAGATGAAATTATCTAAATTATTATTTGTAATTTATGCAAATAATGCTCAGGATAAAAATTATAAACTATCAAGTTGATGCTAATGCTAATAGAAATTATATTGTATTTCGACACCTTCCTTTTCAATTCGTTTGTTATTCATATTTCGGTACAAAATAAAGGTAGCCTTATAACTTACATAAAGGCCGTGAAAGTTACAACGTAACATATCATGTAAAGTAAGTTTTTAATCACCTTACGTATATGCGTAATAACGCGTGAATATAATTTCGAAATTTTGCCTAAATAAAGTTTAATTCGGATCAAAATTCGAAATAAACTCTTCATATACTTTAATATTACGCGAGAATATGATAAATGAATATGATAAATGAATATGATAAATAATTTTAAAATTTTATAGTTTAAAAATATATATCTGATATTATAAATAATTTATACGTACGATGTATTTTAGAATAACTATAATTTATAATAATGATCAAGCTTAATTAAAGTATGCGTATGTACTAGTGATACGTACGCATCTTTACCACTAACATTGCTTTTTAGTATGTGTTTATTGTTATTGTTATAAAAAAAAACTCTATACATACGTATACGTCGTATACGTATAGCATACGTATAGTAAATTAAAATCCGATTAATAATATACTATAAATATTTTATTTATAAAGTATATAATGATTTTTTTTTTGTACTAAACATGACTCATAATTAAAATTAAAAACAATTCACAATTTAAAAATTTTAAAAAATAATACAAAATTTTTGATTGGTGTAAAGAAAAAAAAAAAAATTTTTTTTATTCGTTATTATTTTAATTATTATTAAATAACGATATTTGAATAAGAGTTTATTTTTAACATATGATCATAAGACTAATGTTTGCTTAACTGTTTTAACAAAAATTACGTAAGTACCTAATATTATTAAAAAAAAAAAAATATTGGATTGATAATCACGATAATCTTTTAAAAAAAAATCAATATCCGATATATCGATATAATGATAATAATTTGAATACAGTATACGTATAACGATAGTAATTGTTCAAATTTCAATTACGGAATTTATTATCACTATTTATACATAATAACGATAATACAATAATACGTACGATGATATGATAATACGTACGATAATACGTACGATAATATGTACGATAATGATACGTGGAATTTCTAAATAAAAGTCGGCAATGACCCGATATGAACCCGATATGAGGAATCATTTTATATCAATATCGATAATACAGGTATTTATAAGACAAAAACCTGTATATTATTAAATGTAAAATGATTGTAATTATCCGAATTGAATTGCCTAATTGAATTGCCGAATTGAATTGCCGCTTGAATGAGATTGAATTGAATTGGCAAATTGAATGGGATTGAATTACCGAATTGAATGGGGATTGAATTGCCGGTTGAATGGGCTAAATTGAATGGATTGGATTGAATGGATTGAATTGAATGGGTTGAATTGAATGGGTTGAATTGAATGAGAGGATTAATAAGGTCAACAAAAAGTAACAGATGAGAAAATTATTTATCAAGTGTTTTATACAAAACGTTAAAAAAAAAAACGTGATCGTTTAATACAATGAAAGATTTATCACTTTATGATATGAAACGTGAAAATTTTTTTGAATTCGATCGCGTTTTTCTTTTTAAGGATTTTTTTTTATATACATTTTAAGAACATCTATCTATTCACGTCTTCTCCGTGAAAAGTTTTTATCTTTAATGTTAAATATTGCATATGTTTAATCTCCCTACTCACGTAACGTAACGTAACGTGCTTCATGTTTAGTGTAACATATTAATTACAATTATAATTACTAAATTATACGTGATAGTTGTAATAATTTTTGAAGGGTCTGTCATTCCGAACAGTTGGTATGATGAAACTCACGCAGTACATATGTACATACGGAAACACTGATACGTATGTATATACGTACACACTGTACACACGTACATACTGATACTATATACATATACTTATACTATGTATGTAAGGTACATGTAAACATACACACCTTAACATTAAGGATTACCTAATATAAAAAGTTATACCGATACGTACGTAGTAAATATATATATATATGGTATATTAAAATACAAAGTGATAACAGAACAGTTCATCGCGCGATATATTAATTTGTTATACGTACGTACAAATTTTTTATGTACAACATTTAGAACACCACAAAATAGCCGAGAAATCCTTAAGCATAATATTAAAATAAACAATTTTTAACGTTTAAAAAAAAAAAATTCATAATGGATAGTAAATTTTTTTTTTACAACCAAGTGAACGAATCAAAAATAAAAATGGTGGTGAAATATAATTAATTAATTATATAATACGTATAATAAAAAAGATCCGAGCATGCTTATTTTTTTTTTTTTTGTTTAATCTTTTTTGCCATGAGGCTCAGATAATTACACAAATTCTTAAATTCGAAACTTCGAATTTCTAATTGTAACATTCGTGTAACATTTTTAAAGATTTTCTTGACCGCATGGTGAATCATTCGGTATAATCGGGTGATTTCATGAATTGTTACTTGTTTCAATTAATCCAAATAACCAAAATTAACCAGTTGAACCATCCAGTACATAATAATACGTATCAATATTTCACGAATAATATCATGAACATGAACATGAACATGAATTAATATCGATTTCAATATCGAATTAACATATGTACAAGTAATTTTACAAGCAGCATGCATTAACAATATTTACAAACGTTAACGTACGTAATTTACAATCATTCATTTATACGTAATAATAATAATTTAATAATTTAATGTTAATAATTTACAACCATATTATTTACACCGATTTTTTCAAAAAAAAAAAAATCAAGACTTGACAATATATATTTTTATTATTATTTGTTCAATCGTTCAAGACTTTAGAAAAAAAAAAAATTTATGAGAAAGAGAGAAAAAAAAAATAATATTATATACAAGAAAAATACAAGTCATTAAATGTTATACGCGATTACGTATAAAAAAATTTTATAAAAAAAAAAACTTTTTTTTTTTTTTGTTCTATGTAAAAAACTCTATCTGTATATTTTGAGAATGAAATAAAACCGATTATCTTTTTTTCTAAAAAAAAAATATATAAGGAGAATGGAAATAAGGGAAAGTTATAAACACGAGTAAGAGTGGAAAAAGAGAATGTACATATGTATATATGATTATATGTATATATATGAACAAAAAGAAAATATGAAAAAGTGTGCATTCTAACTTCCTGCTACAACGACCCTTTGCTCGGGTTGTGAGTCACCAGTACCATATGAAGAAGTTATTTGTCTAATCATGTTATGATCTAAAGAACTACTACGTCTCATTCGACCCAATTTTTTTTGATGATTATTAGTTGGTTTTTTACCATTAATATAATTTGAATTTGTTGAATTATGTTTAATTAAAGAATCTGAAGAAGATTGACTTAAAGTTGATATTGATAAATTTTCATCAAAGTCATTTGTAGAAATTAAAGAATCAGAAGGGTTTATTATTGCAAGATTTCGAGAATCGTTATCACCATAATCATCATCACCATCATCCTCATCATCATCATCAGGTGTAAGAGAACCATTATGTGAAGGTAATAAAGCATGATGACTATATGAACGACCAGATAAACTACGTTTTAATTTTCTGTGATGTTTTGTATGACGTTGTAAAGACATTAAACGTAATTTTTCTTGTATATCATCAGGAATAATTAATAACCCAGCAGCTAAACTGACACGACGTTGACCTTTAGGACAATTATCATCAACATCATTAGATGAAGAAGATTCATCAGGAATAGGAGTTAATAAAGTTGGAGGAGGAGGAGGAGCATTCTTCATATCATCCCATAAAATACGATTATCAGCCAAAATTTCCAGAAATATAGTAGCTTCATTTAAAAAAGAAGCAAAAGCTTCAAAGTAAGGTTTAACAACAAAGTCACCAAAACCAAGACTTATTTGACATTGATGAGCTTTTTTTCTATCCATATTAGGAGATATAGGAAGATTGTTTTGTTTTTCAAGATCACCTTGATGAAAGAATTCATCAACAACTAAATCTGACCAACGTTTAGATATATCCCAAGGACGAACAGTATTACTTAGGTCAGCAGCATGAAGTAAAACTTTTAATAAAAGTTCACGTTGTTCAGAGTCAAGAGCAGTTGAGATAACGGAAGCACGCCTTCGAAGGCGAGGGGTATATCTTCTTGTAGATTTTATATAAGTAGAAGGATTTTCAGGGGAGGAAGATATTGAAGAAGAAGAAGAAGAAGAGCAATCATTATCAATTTCTTCACCAGATTCTTCAGATGAACAAGGGGAAATAGATTTTATCATATTATGTAAAGATTCTAATAAATCGAAGTGAAAAGACATGTCTGTTGCCAAGATTGTTTTAGTTATTAAATCTTTGAGAGCAATATCAACTTCTTTTGGATTACAACCCAAATATTCATTACTACAAGAATGTACATGACGAAAAAGTCCATGTTTTGTTATAATGTCCATTGTAAGAGTGCAAGAATGATTTTCCAATACTGATTGATCATTATATTTAATAGCGAGATCCGTTCGTGCATTAACTTGATATACATTATTTAAACCGGGCTAATATAAGAAACAAAGAAATTAACAAAGAATTAATAAATTGTAAATAAAATAATAAATAGTTTTATTACAGCATACATACATATACATATTGTATATATATATATAAATATATAATATATAATAAATAATATATATGATATAATTATATATATACTTTATGCATATATCATATGTATAAATCATATGTATATACTTAATATGTACGTATTATATGTATATTGTATGTATATTGTATACTAAATATAAACTAAATATAAGTATGTATAAATACTTACATGACCTATATCATGACATAAACCAGCTATAAGTAAGCAAATAGCATCCAAAGAAGTTAGATACTTTGCAGCACCTAAGTCGGTAAGAATATAATAAAGGACAGCCACTACGTCGACAGCATGATAAAAAGAATGGTAGGAAGTTTTGAAATAGCCTCTCTCAACATCGATAATAAAATCCAACATTTCAGATTTACGAATACCAAGGGTATTATTAAGACCAAGTTTTACAAACATTCCCAAGACTATTCCATATAATTCTGGTATTTGCCAATCCCATACTTTAAATTCCATTCCAATTTTTGAACTTAGTTTGTCGTCTACAAATTTGAGCATTGTCTAAAATACAAAAAAAAGAAAAGACGAGTTGGTTTTTATATATAACAAGTATAACAACAAGTATAATAACAAGAAAATAACTTTTACTTACTCGTTCACAAGCAATAAGGTGTTCAGAGGAAAGTATGTTACGTCTTGGGACGAGCATTTTGTATATTTTGTATTAAGGTAATTTCTAAAAGTTATGTAATTCAAACTCGCCAATATTTGCTTATTATATATCTATTAGTTTTTTTTTTTTTCGTAGTCTCGTCTCTTTCCTTTAAAAGGGAACAACAACCGAGTTTCACCGAAAGGTAGTCCTCAAAAAAACCTTTTTATATACAAGCATAAAATTAACAGGTAATTCGTGCTAGTTACTCAACGAGGAGAAATTTTTTTTTTTTTAAAAAAGTTTTAGGAAAAAAATAAGAAAAATACTAGCAGGTATTTATAGAAAAAAAATGAGAGTTTTTTTTTTTATACAGATACAGTATTGCAGTAATAGTAACAGTAACCGTATGTATAAATTATTTATATAGCAGATAGTATATTGATATATATGTATATATAATGTATAATATGTGAAATGTAAATGTATAATGTGTATGAGGGGACATTACCATATTATCTGATGTTATAAATGTTATATAATAAATGTTATAATAAATGTTATAAATATTATAAATGTTATATAAATATAAATATTATAAATGTTATACGTACGTAAATGTTATAAAAAATTCGGTATAGTCATTACACTCTCGTGTAATCCCATTTTTCTACATAGAAATGTTAAAAAAAAAGCGTGCCACACCACGATTCTCATTTAAAAATTTATGACTAACTTTTTTTAGTATAGAATTTTTTTTTTGCCCAGTGAATTTTTAGTCATAAAGATTTTTATTTACGTGATATCTCTGATCACCAGCAACTTTAAAATAAGTCTGGTGCCGGCAATCTTTGACAAAGAAAAATGTATACAGAAGGCCCATACAGAGATTCTCTGAAGAGACTTTTTTGGTAACACAATTTGGGAGAACAAGACAGGTTTAGGCATGTTTTGATTACACGGCTCATCCATGAGAACAAAGAAAAACCTAGAGTTTCTGTATGATCCATCCATGCCTTATAATCTTTTCCCCCCCTTGTGTAAAGTTTGACCGATTTGAAGTATCACTCAAAAAAAACTTGTCACCTCTTTTTTCATTCAATTTCAATGATTTGAACAACTTTGAATAATGACGATCAAGAATATACATACTTATTATGAATAAGTATATTGATATGTAAGTAACGTATGTTATTACTTATCTGTTATGTATGTATGGTACAGTTAAATAAAATTAAGTAAAATTTATTTTTAAGAGGATTAAAAAAATATCAATAATTAAAATAATAAATGAAATCATAAAATAAATACATAAATTAATCAAAAGTAAACAAAATTCCAGGATTATTCACATAAAGAATATTTTCAGGAGAATAAAGAATAATAAAGAAAGATAAAGAATAATAAAGAAATTTTTTTATTCGAAATGTCTACCACGTGATGTGTGTTGCGTGATATATATGTTGTATTGATATTACTGTATTGATATTGATATTGCCGTATTGATATTTCTGTATTGCTTTGATATTTCTGTATTGCTGTATTGATATTGCTGTATGTAAATGTATATATATATATATACGTACAAATATATTATATATATATCAGATAAACATATCAGATATCAGATATGTATAACGTATAACATGTATAACGTGATATGATCATACGTTAATCGTTAATCTCATGAATCTCATAAATCGCATTAATCTCATTAATCTCATTAATCGCAGTTAATCACAAGTGATGCAAGGTGATGCAGGTGTGATAAGGTAAAAAAACATGGAAATGCTTAATGACATCAGAAACGATGGCGTTTTTCTAGCGTGGGATCAAGAAATTAATGCAAGTCATCTATCATTTTTTATCAATGCTTGTTATAAATCATGAAGCATGTACTCATGAACATTTAAACATAAATCGCGTGGGCTTACCCTGACTATCATTACAAAAGTAGAAAAAAGTAGAACAAAAAGTAATCCGCACATACCACTCACTTCACTTGGCATTCAATCGCATTCACTCTTATTCGCATGGGCTATATCGATAAAGAACAAAGAAAATAAAATGACCCCGAATAAGTAAGAGAAAGCGAGAATAATCTGGTTGATAACAGCTATTATTAACCTATCTCTAGATATCCTGGATATCTTAGATATCCAAGATATCACACGTTTTAATTGACATATTTGGTTAACAGTTATATGATTACGTTATAGGTTACATTTTTTATTAAATTACATATGTAAGTAAATCCTGTTAATTTATTATATATACCAAGTTTCTTTTTATTAAATTTGAAACGATAATTAATGATAATTAATGATAATTAATGAAATAATGAAAAATAAAGATTATTTTTTCAAAATTTACATTATTAAACAATTATTAAACAAGCATCATTAAACAAGCATTATTAAACAAGCATTATTAAACAAGCATTATATAGCATTTCATTCTTCTGTCATTACATGATAAACAAAGATCTTTTAACAAAAAATTGTAAAAAATGCAAGATCCGTGACGCCACACATCAAATTCTTTGGCTGATAAGTTCGTATCACCCAAGTGTTCATATGTGTTCATGGACGCAATCACAAAATTACCTTATCTGATTAAATGACAAAGTTATGAACAATGTACTTGAAGCATTCCATTCTCTACCACGCATAAAATTGGTCCATTAATAAGAGATCGATCAATATGCAATTACGCGTTGGCCGATTCCCATTTCGTGAAATGCCGCCTAGCCCATTTTCATGTCTAGACTTTGTGTATTGGAAATCCTAATTTAATGCTTTTTCTATTTTGGTTTTACTAACTTTTGTTCTAACTTTTGTTGTATTTATTAAAATAATCCATTCCTCTTGGTTATCCTCTTGGTTATCCTTTTGGTTATCCTCCGATGGTCGTTAATGGGAATGTCCGTTAATAATTTTTAATCTCGGTAAATCATATCCTTTGTTGTTGCTTATTGAATTATTCGTGATTATCCTTTTTCTTTCTCATCACCTTTACGTTACCTTTACATTACCTTTACATTACCTTAACATTACCTTCACATTATCTCTCTTTTGACAATTTGTCATACCTTTCCTTTGACATTTCCCATGGTACAAAAATACTTACAAATGCGTACAAAATCAGCCGCCAGTTATGTACAAAGATTTTTTTTTTGAATTTTCTCTACTTTATTGAATCCCTTAAAATATCCTAGTACAATGCGGTCATCTGTACCTGTACTTTTTGTGTACTCTTTTTTTTTTTTTTTTGGTGGTAAAAATTTTTAAAATAAGTACCACCAAGTATCACTAAGTACGACTAAGTACCACTAAGTACGACACATGGCAAACTTTGATAACACTCGAAAATCTGCATCTATAACGGTATGTTTACAGTTACGTACGTACGTACTTACATAACATTGTAAAAAAGTATTGTCACTGTGATTTTGACATTGTTCTGAAAATTTATGCAATTACCCTTTCACCATATCTTGAAAAATAATTGTACAAACTTTATATTAACAAAAAAAAAACGTACATACAATACATACACTTATCATTATTTTAATTTAAAAAAAAAAAACAAAGCTTCCCCGATACAACGACTTCTCTATGCAATGCTCTTTATATAATTTATAATGAAGTTTTACTTTTTATATCTATTTTCATTGGATTATATAAAAACTTTTTTTTTTTGTTTCATGATGATTATGTCCAGAATTACTTAAGTACTTACTTACGTACGATGTTGATATTGACCTGAATTATTTTTAATGTTAATTGTAAATATTTGTTGTAGCTAAATACGGTTAAACGATTAAGCGATTAAATCTTTTTTTTTTTTCTATAGCTGATTTCTAATCTCTAACTAACGCTAATTATTATTATAAAGTTTTAAACGCATATACTTATGTTTTTTATCTTCAATTAAATTTAAAATATATAAATAAGGTGAAGCTAATAGAAATACGTAGAACAACTTTATTAAATAGATTTGTCTTATTTATAAGCAATAGTATTCTTATAATAATATTATAATAATATTATAGTAATATTATAGTAATATTATAGTAAAAGTTAAAAGAAATTAGACAAGTTTTATAATAAAGTTGAATTTATTTTATTTTCAAGTTTTAATAAAAGTTGTGAACTTAATTTTTATAATTCAAATAATAATAAAGTTAATTTAGTAATTGTTAAAATATCTTAACTTTTTTATTTATAATTATATAAATTTTTTTTACAAAATTATAAAAAAAAATTTATATAATTATAAAAAAAAGTTAAAATATTTTAATAATTATCAAGCATTTTTTAAAAAAAAACTATTTTAAATTTTTTTTAATAATTATTTAAATCAAATTATTTTAAAAATTAAAAATAAATAAAAATAAAAAACAAACAAAATATTTAAAAATACATTTTCTAAAATTATATATATTTATAAACAATTTTTATTAAAATTTTTTTATTTTTTTTAAAAAAATTTTATTAAAAAATAAGCATTTTGATTTATTTTTATTAAAATTGTTATTATTAATTTTTTTTAATTAAATTATATATTAATTATATATTTAAAATAAAACTTATTTTTAATATTAAAATAAGTATTTGCAATCCAAATTTTATTAATAATATGTTTTAGTTTAATAATTATATTATAATAATTACAAAAAGCAATTATTAAAAAAGTATATAACTAGTTATTTATATAACTTTAATCATTGTTTAATTTAAATAATTCATTTAAAAATTCTATATTAATTGCTATACCTAAAACTTATTTATAAGTTTCTTATTTAAACATTTTAGTTTTTATATTTATTTATTTATTTATTTTATTAATTGTTTTAATTATTATTAATACAATAATCTTTAAACTAATTTATTTATATAAAAAATCTTTAACTTTATACTAAACTTATTAAAACTTTCTGTATTTCAATTTCTAATTAATCTAATATTTTATTATAATTAAAATTAATATTTGCAATTAAGACTAATTATTAAATTACTATATTCTTATAAAGTTTATACAATTTTACTATTTTTTTTTTTAAATATTAAAATAAGTACTTGCAACTCAGAATTTTATTAATAATATATTTAGCTAATGATTATATTACAATCACAAAAAACAATTATAAAAAAAGTATACAACTAGTTATTTATATAATTTTAGTTATTGTCTAATTTAAATAGTCTATCTAAAAATTTTATACTAGCTGTTATATCTAAAATCTGCTTATAAATTTCTTATTTAAATATTTTAATTTTTATATCTATTTATTTATCTTTTTTTTTTTTTTAAATATTAAGGTGAGTACTTGCGACCCAGAATTTTATTGATAGTACATTTAGCTAATGGTTGCATTACAACTACAGGAGGCAATTATGAAAAGAGTGTACAACTAGCCACTTGTACAACTTTAGTCATTGTCTAATTTAAGTAGTCCACCCGAAGGTTCTAC
>CAJVQA010010081.1:0-11635 GCA_910591915.1 Cetraspora pellucida | reverse complement strand
TTGATATACTCTGTATATAATATGTAATCTTATACTACTACTAATAAAAAGACACACAGGCGAGACTGCCCTTAAAAAAAAAAAAAAAAAGCAAAAGAATTAGAGATGTGCAGATTATATGCATCAAAAGGTTTAAGTACAAAGCCTTAGCAGTAATACAAATGCAAAACATAGAGGAAGAAGATATTCCATGGTCACTGCCAACTGACAATAACAAGCTGATAAGAGTGACAAGAGAAAGAGAAGACCATGAAGTGATAAAAAAACAAAGAAAACATATAGCCAAACTAACAGAGCTATCTAGAAATGTTTCAGAAGTCTTATTATTGCAATGCTTAAAAAATAAAAGAGCGAAGTCAGTATACATTTCACCAAACTGAAACAGAAACCAGAAGCAAACAGCACTGATTATCTTCACAACAGAAAAAGATATGAAGGCAGCATAGTCAAAACTAATTATGTATAACAATTTTTGAGTATACTGGATTAATGAAAAGAAAAAAGAGCCAAGAAGTAGAAAAAGCTTTAAGAATAGAAGAGAAAGAAGTTGGGATAGATTAAGCCAGAACTATGACATAGAAGAAAACAAAAATAAAGAAAGAAGTCATTAGAACAGAACATATATAAACAGAAAGAAAGATTGGAAATACCTAAAACCAAAAGTTCAAATGATAGAAGAAGAGAATAGCAACCTAAGACAGAATATTAAAAACCAAAGTAAATATAAAAGTATAGATAATAGAAAAGAAGAAAGTCAAGAGAAGAGATAAAATAAAGATAAGATACAATAGCAAGAAAAGAATATATATATAGAAGATATGCTAGACCAAATTTTAGAAAGACTAGAAAAACTAAAGAAAGTAGATGACTTGATAGAGGAAGACATAACCAATCACTCCTAAAGGCACCTTAGTTGAACTAATAAATATGAATGAAGAGATAGGAGAGTTCTTACAAGATGAAAAAAGAAGTTTTGAAAACAGAAGAGAGAAAACACATCCTCATTCAAAAGAAGAAAGAAGTAAGAACAAAAAGGGAAAAGAAAGAGAAGAAACAGCAAAGACAAGACAAGAACAACTAAAAGAAAAATGGAAAGAAGGAAGAAAAGAGATTAAGATAGCATATCATAATGTTAATGAACTCAAAACCAAAAGATGAAAACTTAATAGTCTGCTGGGCTGGGCAGAAGAAGAAGAAGTCACAATACTAGATATCATAGAAACAAATCTCACAAAAAGAGAGGGAAGATTCCTAATGCAGACAACAAACAAAAAATATATAGGATTTTGGTCAAGTGCAGCAAAAAACAAAAAGAAGAGATTGGGTATAGGAATTATAATTAATGAACAATAGGAAAAACATGTGGGTGCAGTCAAAAGGATAAATAAATATATGATAGAACTTATACTATAATTCAAGCAATTGTAGTTAGTAGTTTTAGGAGTTTATATACTACCAAATGATAAGGCAATAGGAAAAAACATTCAACAAAAAATTGTAGAAATAGTCACCAAGAAGAGAAGACAAACACAAATAGTTATTTTAGATGACTTTAATCATATAGTGAATAATGTGTTGAACAGACAATATCCACAAACAGCAAACTTCGAAAAACTGCTAATTTTTAATTAAATGAAAAAGCAGAACTTTAGCAACAGTTATAAAGATATGCATTTAACAAGTTAAGAATTTATATGATCAAATGGAAAAGCAGCAACAAGAATTGACTATATATGGATATTAGAGTAACTGGCTTCAGGTTAGAGGCCTGCATTGGGTCCCACAGCCCGGCCCAGCTCGGCCTACAAATTTTTGTGAACCAGGCCAGGCCTGAAGCAAAATTTTATATTTGCGGGCCAGGCCAGGCCAAAAAATTTGCAAAACTTTATAATTGCAGGTCAGTGCAGGTCTGAAAATTTGTAAAATTATAGAAGAAATTTTTGCGGGCTGGGCTGAGCTGGGCTAAAGAAAAAATTTAACATATGCAGGCCAGGCTGGATTAGCAAAAAAATAGTAACTCTAAATGCAGGCCAGGCCAGGCCTAAAAAAAATTTTTAACCCTAATTGTAGGCCAGGCCAGGCCTCAAAAATAGGCAATTTCAGGCCCCTACCTTAGGTCTACAGAAGACAGAAATTGAAGATGCAGAGAAAATTACTAAAAATGATAATAAAATAGTAAAAACAGAAATATGGATTAAACATATAATATCAAGAAATAGCAAAGCTAAAATTAAAAAAAAAGACAATCAAGAACAGTATATTTATATGACCAAGCAAAGAAAGAGAACTAGGAAAAGTATACACAAGAGTTGCAGAAATGATTAGAAGTAAAGAAGGTGCTAAAGAACATTCAAAGGAAAGAAACAAATAATATAAACAGCATATAGGATGTATTAGAAGAAGTAATCATTATAGCAGCTAGTAAGTATCTGCCAAAGAAGAAGATATACAATATACTGACAAATAGAAGAAATGACCCAAAGAAGTGATATCAAGAAAAGAACATTATAGAGCTGCAAAGATTAATTAAACAGGCAAAAACAAGAGAAGGTTAGGAAGTAACAAAAGAGAAAAGAACAGAGATAAATGAGAAATTATGAATAATAGAAAGAAAAGAAGGTGCAAGGCTGCCCAAATTACATAGGCAATGGTCAAGTGCCTGGATAAAAGACATAAGAGACTAGCAAAAACTGCTACAAGAGAAAAAGAAAAAAAATAGAAACAAGACCAAAAAAGACAAATAGAAGAAAATATAGACAAGAAATGTGAAATAATTAAAAGAGATCAAGGGAAAATAATAGCCAGTCTGTTAAACAAGTCCTATAAAAAGATAACTCTTGACAGATTTATCAAACAAGAAGATGAATTGACAAACTTAACAGTAGATCTAGAGTTAGTTAAGATTGGTGTAACAGAACATTACAAAAAACAATTTAGAACAAGAGATGCAAAACTAGAAGAAATGTCAGAAAGGTAGAAAGAAGTATACAAACCACAGGAATGCATTAAAGAGGAATAGTATATAGAATTAGAGAATAGCATCAAAGAAAAAGAATAAAAAGAAGTACTGAAAAAACTTAAAATAGGAACAGCTCCAGGCATATCTGGTATAAGCTACATATTGATTAAACAAGCAGAAAAGAAAACACCAAAAGTCTTTAGAGCCTTTGCAGATCTCCGTTTGGAAAGAGAAGATATATCAATCAAGTGGAAAATTGCACAAGTTTATCCAATACCAAAAGATGAAGAATAGAGATACAGCTTAAACAATATCCACCTAATAGCTCTGATCAAAACATTTAGGAAAGTAATAACAAAAGTAATAACAAAAAGGCTTGCCAAGATGTTTATAGAAAGAGAAGTGCTTAAGGAACCGAACTATGCAGGTCTACCAGAAAATTTAACAGAGCAGCCAGTGCATATCTTTAATATAATAATAAAAGAGGCAAAAGAAAAGAATAAAGAAATATAGATACTGCTACAAGATATGAAGAAGGCATTCAATTCAGTTCCTCTCAAAAGTCTTAAAATAGCATTGCAAAGAGTCAAAATCTCTAGAAAAATGATAAAATACATCTTAAATCTTTTTTACAAAAAACAACTAAGGATAATTATGGCTTATGGCTTAACAGAAGAAGTAACAGCAGAAGACATAATAGATCAATGCAAAGTAATATCATTATTAATATGGCATCTCTTCTATGATCTATTGTTAGAGAGAGTACAAGAAGATAAAACTCTAGGATATATGGTTGAGCAACAAATTAAAGAAGGGACATAATGCAATAATGTCACAAGATTCTGCCAAGTAGCAATTGCATATGCAGATAACACAACATAGATTGCAAACGGCAAAGACCAGTTATTAAAGATCTTAGAAGTAGCTGAAAAGCTCTTCAAGATGAATGAAATAGAGATTAACAGATTGAAATCAAAGCTGCTAATGATAAACACAAAAGTTTAAAGAAAAGAAAGAAAAATAGTCTTTAGCAAAAGCAATATAAGAGAAGAGCCAAGAAACAAAATTGTTCAATTACTTTGAATTTGGCTAAACAACAGAATGCAAAAAGTGTTAGTTAAAAGAAAAAGCTAAAGGAATAGTCAGTTAAATGATAAAAGATCTCAAATACAAAAAGATGACAGCAAGTGAAATCACATATATAAACAATATGGTAATAATCCCAAAACTAAGCTATATGCTTCAACTGACTAAAATCTCAGAAAAGAGAATACATAAAATACATTAACCAATAATATGTCTAGCAAAGTAGAAAAGCAATTTGCAAAGAATAGCAGAAAATTGCATAATAGAACATAAGAATCTAGAGAATGTAGAACACTTCAATAAGAGCTAGTAATAAAGCAAGTAAGTGGCTTACTGTCAAGATTGAATGACAAGACAGTCTAGAACAGTTAACAAAGCTAAGAATAATACAAAGCTGTTAAAAAGCAGGTTTGACAGAAGATGTTTGGAAATTGAAAGAGATACCAGATAACAAAATATGGTAGAAGAACAACTTAGCATGTCTAACAGTAATAAAAGCAAAAGAGTTAGGAATAAGCATAAGAACAGAAAATAACTTATAGAAAATATTTGGATATAATATGAAAATATGAAAATTGTTAAAAACACAGCTGTGAAAAAAAAGTGAAATAGAGATAAATGAAGCAGGTTTAATCTACCTAAATCAACTGATTGACATAAAAGGTGTGAAGCTGATCACATGGCAACAATTTAAAAACTTTTGTAGATGGTCAAGTAAAGAAAAAAAAGCAGAATGGTTTAAAGAAATAAAGTCTAAAGTGCTTGAAAAGCCAACAAATAGAGGAATCAAAGAACATTTTAAGACAAAAGACACAATACCCAAGTAATGAAAATAGTATAGAGGACTATATCAAAAGACAAAAGAAGAAAAGAATAGATAATATATAGTACATAAGGAGATAGACAATTAGAAAAGATAATAAAGAAGAAAAAGAAAAAGGTTCTAGTAGAGCATTAGAAAATGCAAGGCAAAGAAAATGAAACAGCAACAGAAATTATTAGATGTAATGGATACATGAAAAAAGAAGGACAGAAAGAAGACAGTTGCTGAAAATAGATAAGAATAAGCAACAAGATTAAAGTAATCACTGACATATCGATGAAAAAGAAGAATAGCAAGTTTAAGATAGCTTTAGACCAGTTGATAAAAAAAGCTGAAACAAAAAATTTGAGAGACAGTGAGCAGAAGCTTGAAGGTCTAATAATGGTTAAAGGGTTAGAAATAGAAATAATTAAGAGACAGAAATTAAACGAAAGTATCAAACAAGAAATTTTAAAGATGCTAAGAGGAAACCTATCAAGAAACAAAGACAAATATATTATATATATGGATAGTACTACAAATACAAAGACCAAAGAAGAAATGCAAGACAACAGTATAGAAATAGAATAGGTCCAAACAAATGAAATGCAAGAGTGGCCAGAAGAAGAAACATCATTAGGTCTAGAAAGATGAATGACATCAACAATAGCAGAATTAGTAGCAATATAGACAGCAATTTTAACAATACCAAGAGAAAAACAAGTAGAAATATATACAGACAGTAATGCTGCGATTAGAAACATTAACAGAGGTTTAGAGCAAATAGATAGAATAAAAATTCTTAAAAAAAAAAATGCAATATAGATAATAAAGATTATAGATCTTATTAATACAAAGAATATACAAATAAAGTTAGTGAAAGTTAAAAGCTATAGCAAAGACAAATGGAATAACAAAGCTGATAGGCTTGCAAAGAAGAGAACAATAAGTGAGAAAGTAATACAAGTAGAGAAAGTCAGTTGTGAAAAGATAGAGTAATGCCTAGAGTGGGAAAACAAATGAACTGACATACCTGCAAGATTGTAATGCAAATTAATAACAAATATAAGATTAGAAGCAAAATGAAAAAAAACAAATGCAATTAAAAAGTTAGAACTGAAAACAGAAGTCATAATTTATGACTAGACACAATTCTGGAGAAGGCTAAAAACAATTAAAGGAGTGTATTGCACAACAAGAAGAAGTAATACAAGAAGATGTGTATTTATAAAGTGTATGATAGATAAACTTCTGACCCTAGAAGAACTTAATAGAAGAAGATTAGATGTATATACAACAACAGAGTGCCAAGTATGTTAAGATAAAGTTAAAGAAACATAGTCACATTTAGCATTATACAAAGAATAGCAGAGCCTGTGAAAACGAATTCAAAAAGTAACTATCGCAACAGCCTGGAAAGGGTTAAAGAAAGAAAAAACAACTCACATTTCATCATATGTACTATATACAGCACTCTTTGGGGAAAGTGAAGCAGAAAAGATAGAGATAAGAGAAGTATTAATCAAAGACCTGATCCCAAAAAAGACACAAGACAGTCTAACACAGCTTCTAAATACAAAAGCAAAACAGAAGTTTGTAAAAACAGTGACAAAGACAGCATAAAACACATTCTATGAACAAGTCTGAAGGATACGATATGAAAAGATTAATAAATAGGAGAAGAAAGAAGGTATAACAACCAAAATGAAGAAAAAGGAAGTTAGAAAAAAGAATTCAAAAAAGAAAGAAAAGGCAAATCAGCAAAAGATTAAAGAAAAAAAGAAACAAGCAAAAGAGAAAAAAATAGAATTAATAAAGAAACTAGAAAGACAATTTTGGGACTTGTCGTGGAAGGGAGAAGACCCTTTTACTACAGACTTTAAGTAGTTAGACAAGTAGCCTACTTCTGTTAAAAGTAGTGTGACAGATTGCACTTAGGTACTCTATGAGTGGCCAGGTAATGCTAGACTTAGTTGTTAGGAAATTCTATATAATTGTAAAAGCAATTTCAAGAATTTTAATAAAGTACTAGCATGATTGCTTAAGTTAAAAAAAAAAAAATATTATAAAGCTTCAAAGATTAATTAAATATATGAAAATAAAAAAGAAACAAAAAGTAGCCTAAGAAAAAAAAAGTAAAACAAATGAACAATTAAAAGCTCTAGACAACAAAATAGGTGCAAAACTGCCAAAATTACAAAGGCATTGGTCACATGTCTAGATAGAAAATATTAAAAGATAACAAAAACTCTTACAAGAAAAAAAAAAAAACTGAAAACAAGCACAAAGAAGACAAATAGAAAAAAATATAGACAAAAAGATATAAAATAATTAAAACAAACTAAGGAAAAATGCTAGTTAGTCTTCTAAATAAACTGTATAAAAAGATAATGTTAGATAGACTTATTAAGCAAGTAGAAGGAAAGATATATCTAATAACAAAGTCTGAGAAGGTTAAAATAAATATAGCAGAACATTATAAAATGCAGTTTAGAAAAAGAAATACCAAATTAAAAACAATGACAGAAAAGTAAAAGAAGATATATAAGCTAAGAGAAAGCATTAAAGAGAACTGATATGCAGAAGTTAAAAAAAAAATTAAGATGAAAAAAATAAGAAAAGATACTAAGAGAGTTAAAGACAAAAACAACTTCAGATATCTTAGATATAAGCTATATACTAATCAAAAGAGCAAGAACAAAAATACAAGAAGTCTTCAAAAGCTTTGCAGACTTATATTTAAAAATAAAAAAAATTCCAATAAAGTAAAAAATAGTATAAGTTTATCCAATACTAAAAGATATAGAATGAGAATATAGCTTAAACAAAATTTGTCTAATAGCATTAATTAAAATATTTAGAAAAGTTGTAATAAAAATGATAATAAAAAAGCTTGCTAAAGTATTTATAAAAAAAAAATACTTAAAGAACCAAACTTCACAGACTTTCTAGAAAACTCAACAGCACAACTAGTGCAAATTTTAAATATGATAATAGAGGAAACAAAAGAAAAAGATAAAGAAATATGGATACTGCTACAAGATATGAAAAAACATTTAACTCAGTTCTTTTCAAAAGTCTTAAACTAGCATTGCAAAGAGTTAAAATACCCAAAAGAACAATTAATATATATATTAAATCTTTTTACAAGAGACAATTAAGAATAATTACAGTTTATAGTCTAATAGAAGAACTAACAACAAAAGATAAAATAGACTAAAATAAAGTAATTTTATTACTAATATGGTGTCTTTTCTATGATCTATTACTAGAAAGAGTTCAAAAAGATGAAAGTTTAGGGTATACAGTCAAGTAACAAGTTTAGAGAGATATGCAATGCAATATTACAAGATATCATCAAGCAGCAATTGCATATGCAGATAATACAATATAGATTGCAAATAGTAAAGAGCAATTGTTAGAAACTCTAAAAATATTCAAAGAGTTTCTTGAAATAAATAATATAAAGATAAATAGGTCAAAGTCAAAACTAATAATAATAAACACAAAAGTCAGAAAAGAAGAAAAAGCAATAATATATAGGAAAAGTAAGATAATAGAAAAACCAAGACATAAAATAGTTTGCTTATTGAGAATATAGTTAAACAACAGAATACGAAAAGTACAAATAAAGAAGAAAGCAAAAGAAATAATAAGCCAAACTATAAGAGATCTAAAGTACAAAAAAATAACAATAAGTTAGATTTCATATATAAACAATATAGTAATAATACTCAAACTAAGTTATATGCTATAGCTAATGAAGATGTTAGACAGAAGTCTAAATGAAATACATTAACCAATAATAAGCCTGGCAAAACAAAAAAGTAACCTGCAAAGAACAATAGAAAACTGTGTAATAGAACACAAAGATCTTAGCAATTGTAGAACATTATAATAAAAGTTAATTATAAAGCAAATAGATGGCCTATTAGCAGACTAAACAGACAAGACAGTCTTAAACAACTAACAAAGCTAAGAATAATACAAGGCTGTCAAAGAGTAGACTTAGCAAAAGACATATGAAAGACAAAAGAAAAACCAGAAATTGAAACATATTTGAAAAATAACTTAGCATGTTTTACAATACTTAAAACAAAGAAACTAAAAATAAATATAAGAATGAAATGTGAGCTATAAACAACATTTGGATATAATACTAAAATACAAGAACTTGTAGATGCATATTTATGAAAAAAATGAGCAATTAAAGTAAATAAAACAGTCTAATATATATAAACCAACTACTTAATATAAGAAAAAAAAAGCTAATTACATGACAGTAACTAAAAAACTATCAAAACTAATCAAATAAGAGAAAAAAACAAAATAGTTCAAAGCAATTGAATTAAAAGTGCTCAGTAGTTCAAAGAGTTGAGTAGTACAAAGATACTTTAGAACAAGTAAACAAAATACTCAAACAATGCAAGTTAAATAAGAACATATATTAGAAGATAGAAAAAGAAAAAGATAAGTAGTATATAGTACTTGAAATCACAGACAGCTTGGAAAAGTAGTTAAAAAGAAAAATAAAAAAATATTAATTGAATATTAGCAGATGCAGTGCAAAGAGAATAAATTAGTGACTAAGGTCAATAAATGCAAAGAGTGTATAAAAAACAAAGAACAGATAAAGAACAGTTGCTAGCAATAGATAAAACTAAACAAAAACCTTAATATGATTTCAAATACATTAATAAGAAAGGGCAGCAATCAAATTAAGATAGCAATAGACCAAATAACAAACAAAACAGAGATAAACAGATCAAAAGTAAGAGAATGCAAGTTGAAAGGTCTTATAATAAAAAAAGAACTAGAGATAGAAATTATTAAATAACAGAAACTAAAAGAAAATACCAGTTAAGAAATAATAAAAGTTCTAAAAAGAAACATTATAAAAAACAAGAACAAATATACAATATATATAGATAATGCAACTAATATAAAAAATAATAAAAAGCTAGTGTTTAAAAATAATATAAGTATAGAATAGGTTTAAACAAATGAAACATAAGAATGGCTAAAAGAAAAGACAGCATTTGAACTAAAAGAATGGCAAACATTGACAGTAGCAGAGTTGATAGCAATTTGGGTAGCAATTTTAACAATACCAAGAAGAAAGCAATTAAAGATATATACAAATAGTAATGCTGTAATAAGAAACATTAGTAGAAGCTTGGAATAAGTAGACAGAAACAAGATTATTAAAAAAAAGAATGCAATATAGATAATAAAGATTAAAGATCTTGTCAAGACAAAAAACATTTAGATAGATTAGTTAAAATAAAAGTTATAGCAATGATAAATAGAATCATAAAGCTAATAGTTTAGCAAAAAAAAAAAACAATAAGTAGAAAATAGTACAGACTAAAAAGTTAGTTATAAAGAGATAAAGTACTGCTTAAAGTAGAAAAACAGACAAACTGACATACTAGCAAGACTGCTTTGTAAGTTAGTAATAAATACAAAACTAGGAGCAGAATAGAAAGAAACAAAAGCAGTTAAAGATTTAAAGCCAAAAGCAGAAATTACAATTTACAATTAGATATATTTTTGGAAGAGCTAAAGACAACTAAAGGAATATACTATATAACAAGAAGAAGTAGCTCTAAAAGAAGTGCATTTATTAAGTGCATAATAGATAAACTTTCAACCTTGAAAGAACTTAACAGAAGAAGGTCAGATATATACATAATAGTAGAATGCCAAGTATGCCAAAGTAAAGTAAAAAAAACATAAGCATACTTGCAGCATGCAAGAGGCAATGAAGTTTCTAGAAGAGAATCCAAAAAGTAACTATTACAACAGTATAAAAAAAATTGAAAGAAGAAGAAAAAACTTAAATTTCTTTATATGTGTTATATACAGCATTCTTCAAGAAAACAGAGATAGAAAAAGAAAAAATAAGAGAAGCATTAATTAAGGGCCTAATTTTAAAAGAAATACAAGACAGACTAACATAGCTTTTAAACATAAAATCAAGACAGCAGTTTGTAAACATAGTAGCAATAATAGCCTAAGACATATTTTATAAACAAGTATAGAGAATATAATGTGAAAAAATTAGTAAATAAAAGAAGAAAATTGGAATAACAGGTAAAACTAAAAGTGAAAGAAGAGAAAAGCTAAAAAAACCAAAAAAAAGTAAAAAGGCAAATCAACAAAAAATAGAAGAAAAGAAAGAAAATATAAGAGAAAAAAAAAGCAAGTTAAGAAAAAAATAATGAAGACAATGTTGGAGCTTATTATAGAAAGAAAAAGATCTTTTTATTATAGATTTTAAGTAATCAGACAAGCAGCTTACTTCTGTTTAAAATAATGCAACAGATTGCACTTAAGTATCATTAAGATGGCCAGGTGATGCTAAACTTAGATATTAGAGATATTTATATAGTTACAAATGTAATTTCAAAATCTTAATAAAGTACTAGTATGACTACTTATATGATAAAAAAAAAAAAGATATTCTGTAAGATTTTATTAAAACAACTGTTTATGTATTTTAAATAAAAAATAATTCTGATCTTATTTTAAATTAATTTATACAAAAAAATAAATTTAAAAAATTTGTTAATTTTCTTCTTTTCTGTAACATTAAGCCTATATATATACTAACTCACAGTTTGTAATCTTCAAATATTAGTCTTTCAAACTTAATTTATACTTTATCTTATATACACATTATATTTTTTATTATAGAATACACTTATTTTTTTTTTTTTTTAAATATTAATGGTAAGGCCATGCCTTTAACTTTATTGAAATTCAATTGAAGTTTTTATAAAGAA
>CAJVQA010010080.1:0-11636 GCA_910591915.1 Cetraspora pellucida | reverse complement strand
TTGCACATTTTATGCAAAGTATGTTTTTAATTTCAAATAAATGTATAGTCTATTAGAACTAAAATAATATACTCCAAACAATGTATATAAGGTCAAAAAATTTTAAAAAAAAGAAACTTAATCTAATTTTAATTTTTTTTGGTATTATTATTATATATACTGTTATATGTTGATTACTTTAGCCAATCAAATTCTAAAAAATTGTATTACACAAGTCACATTTTAAATTTGAACTGAGCAACTATGTCTATTTAAAAAATATGGACAATATGGACATAATCCATATTTGTCTATGTCTATTGATCCATATTGTCCATGTCTATATTTGGCCAACACTGCTAGAAGGCTATTGAATTTAAATTTCATTTTTAAATATTTATTTCTTATTTTTAGTTATTTTTATTTATTTTATTTTTTTTTAAATAAAAAATCTTCTACTCGGCATTCATGCATTTAAAATTACTACAGCTTGCTAGTTTTTAGTAAATTTTATTACAATATATTAAGTATATTAATTTATTTAATTATTAATATATATACTATATAGAAATTTTTTAATTAATAAATAATAATATATTAGAATGTGTGTCCTATAGCTTAACAGTTAAGTTCATATATTCTTTACAGTTAAGATCAATAGTTTAAGTCTGGCTGAAAACAAAATTAAAAGATTTTAGTTTCTGTAATCTAATAAGGAATTTGTAATTAAATATAAAGTTTTGTGATTAAGTTCAAGTGCAGTATATTGACAAAAATAGAAATTCCTAGAAGGAAACCTAATTGTGAAATGCAGACACTATGTATAACAAGTAGTTGTTACAGAAAGTTACAATTATGAAAAGATTGCACATGTAAGTTCTTCAGATTAGGTTAGCATCAACATTCTTATACCTCCTAATATAGACAATACCAATATTCTTACATCTAACTTGTGAAGTATTTGCTTAGAAAGATAATTAACAGATTGTATAAACAAGTTCTAATTGGGATCTAAGAAAAGGATTTAATTAGAAAAGTAATCTGAAAATAACTAAAACTGAAATAGTAAAAGAAATAGTGAATACAAGAGTAGATTATAATAAAAGATTGGTCTAACCAAAATTAGAAGCATCTCTGACACAGTCAAATAATCTAATTATAAAAAAGAAAACCTTGAAGGTTAGCATATAACTTTCTTGTGCAATATAAAGAGACCAAATCAGGTTCTAGTTATACCTATATAAAAGTCTTGACGAACAAGACTGAGATCAACCAACCAATATGAGATAAGATCTATAAGGTAGTATGGCATTACTGGAATTGGTATAACTTCCTAAACATAATTAGAATTTTCCTGCAAATATTATTGAATAAGCTAAAAACTTGTAATATATGGTAATATGATATTATTAGGGTTAGAAAAACTCCTTAGATATAACTAGAATTGTTCTGTTTGTAAGTGCAACAAGTTTAGTCTCTATTATAACAGGAAACATTATGTTGAAAATTAAAGGTAGCAATAAGTTACTATATGATATTAAGACCTAAAGCATCTGCAAAAATGATAGCAGCAGATCTGGTTTGAGATACAGATTGATCAAAAAAACCAATAGTGACAGTAGGTTTGGCTTGAGATATGAATTTATTGCAGATCCTAAACTATTGTCAGAACACTTTAAGAAAATTAATAACAGATATACCAAAGATGAGAAGATTATAAGGATCAAACATATCTGAATAGGACCAATTTGAAAGTGATATAGTGACAAAAAAGTAGGAAATATAGAGAACAAGAGAATACTAGATATAATTAGATTAGGAGACAAAAGAACCAAGATCAGATAAAACATATAAGTAGAACATATAGATACAATTTACAGAAGACAATACTTCTGGTATTTGGAATATTGCTGTTAATCTGTAGTTTTTTTTTTTAACTATAGCAATAACAGAAGCTGTTCAACTATAGTATAATAACTATAACTTGACAAATTCTATACAAAGTTTATACAAGACTTAACAAAATACAGAGTGATTTGGAATTTTAAGATAAAGACAACAATAGATAGTATATAAAGATACTAAATATTACATTTAGCTTATTTATTATAAAATATATTTAATTTTCTTGAAAAGTCAGAAAGCAGTGCTTTTATAAATATTTTACATGTATAAATTATTACAATAAAGCTAAGTTATCTCAATAGAATATGCCAAATATAGTAATATATAATAAGAAATATTAAAAATATAAAAGATATTGTATATATGAAAAAAAGCTAAGAAATGATATATATATAATATATTTGTGATCTGTAATATTTGTGATATCTATACTTTTCATGCTTTTTGTACTTTTAGAAGCTTAGCTAATTTAGCTATTTATATCCAAGTCATATATACTAAATTTAATATTTCATCAAAATTATCTCGATCTTGTGATCATGTGATCAGAATCATATAATTTTATGCTTATTAGAACTGTCTTGATAAGCTGAATCTAATGATGGTTGTTTTATCTAAATTGGTTTAGTATATTAAAAGTTATGATTAAAAATATAAAAACTCTTAATGATAACATTTTCTTTTACTTAGTTTTGAGCTCTGTGAAAATTTAGAATAAGGTATGATAATTAGCAGTAGACAGACTATTAATTTTAGAGAGTATTATATTAGTAATTAAGAAGATTTGTTTAATTCTAAGACTTTCAAAAATATTATAAACTCTAACAGAGACTTTATAATAATAAGTAGAAACTTCTTGTTGTATTATTCTTCTTTCAAGAGAATTTTTTTCTATTAGTTTACCTAGATAGTAGGCATAGGCTAATTGCATTTTCTTTATATAAAACCTAGTTTTAAATAACTTGTTTCTAATTTTTATAATTTGGTCTTGTAAATTTAAAGTTTTATTAATTGGTCTTGGTATTGTATTAGAATACAAAGGTGTAATGCTAAGAAAATTAGCAAGAATCTTATTGAAATCATTATTTATTGTAAAAGAATATTATTTCTATTAATAAGAGATAGTAATTGATTAATCACAATTATAAGATTTTACAAGTGTCTATCATAATATTTTTTTAACAACAAGGTATTAATTGGTGTTTTTAAAATATTGCTTCTAAGGTTTGTAATATGTAAACATCTGGTGCAACTTTTTTATATACAAAATAAGGACCTTTCCATTTGGATAATAGTTTGTCAAAATAATGTTTGTCTTTTATAGCATCATATAGGAGAACTTTATCTTCTTTTCTAAAGATTAGTTTAACTTTTTTGTGCTTTTTGTTCTAATAGAGTTTTTGTTGAATTTGAGTTTTCTTAATATTGTTTTTGGCTTTTTTTTGTGCTTTGAATAATTCTTTAATTAAGAAAAATAATCAGATAGAAAAGTTTTCTTCTAGTAGATTATCAATATCAAAGTTTAAAAATTTTACTTCTCTTTCATAACTAAGTTAGAAAAGTGTAAACTTGGTAGTAGATTGGTTTACAGTTTAATAAGCAATAAGATAGATGAAATAAAGATATCCTAATCTTTGCTTTGGTCAGTTAATTTTGCTAAAGATTTATATAATATTTGATTGAATCTTTTAACTAATCTATTAGTTTGTAAATGATAAGGAATAGAAAGTAAGTATTAGATTTCAAATCTTTGAGTAAGCATTTTTACTAACTTATTATTGAAATGTATTCCTTTATCTGACTGCAAATATGTAGGGTACCTATATCAACAGATAATATCTTTATAAATAAAATCTATTGTATTTTTGGCATTTGCTTTAGATACAGTTTTTGCTTTTGGCCATTTTGTCATATAATCTGTAGCAATTATAATATAATTGTTTTGTTGAGTAATAGTAGATAAGAGTCTAACAAAATTTATACCAATTCGATAAAAAGGTGCTTCTATAGAAATTGGTTAAAAAGGTCTAGGTATTTAGTATTTTTCTCTCTTTTGGCAAGTATTATATGTTTAAACATAGTTTTTAATATCTTTATATATGTGTAACTAATAATATCTGTCTTGAATTTTTCCAAACATTTTATCTGTTCTAAAAAGTACTTCAATCAGATGATTGTACATTAGGTATAGAATTGATTCTACTTTATATGCTTGAATTACTTTAAGTAATTAGTAGATTTTCTGTTTTTTTGTCTTATTTGTAAAGTAAATTGTTTTTGATTATATAGAATTTATTTTGAGATTCTAATTGTTTTTTTTTTTTGACTTTTTGTAAAATTTGTAGAAAAATTTGCTGTTTCCAAAAAGTACTTAAGGTTATAGTAAGTAATAGTTTTTATTTTTAACTAGATTGCTAGAATACTAATTATCTAAACTGAATTTTTCTTTAATGTCAGATTTGTTTTAATAAAAAGAGAAATTAAATATAATTATAAAAGTGTATAGAGCTTCAGCCTCACTTTATGCAGTTCTAGACATCTATTTACTTTAGGCCCAGAAAAAAACTAAACTATAAAAATAAGTATATTATATATATAAACTAATAAAAATAAAGTATCGATATCTATCTAATAAATATAATATTCTAATATAATAATAAAAATAAGTATAATTATTTAAAAAGGAATAAAAGAATTCTATTTCTAATACTTTAACTAAAGGCCTTACAAGACTCAGATCTTAGTAAAAAGCTCATCCTAGCCAGTCTTGAATATACAACCTATACTGCTTAGTAATACACCTTATACTGTTAATTCATATTAAAAATATTACAAAATTTCAAATCTGTATTCTTTTTGGAAATTATTAGGATACTTCAAGTATCCAATAAGATGCTAGAATTTTATAAGATTTGTAATCATATGACTTACAAATCTTTACTATTCTAAATTTGTTAAATTAAATTTCTAATTAATTTCTAAATTTGATAACTTAACTTCTAATTGATGTCTAATTTTGTTTCATTATTGTCTGTTAAATTTATAGTCATTTTGGCATTTTTTTTTTTTTTGTAAGTTTCAACAACATTAACAACAATAACAACAACAACTCTTATAATAATAATAATAATAAAAATACCTCGCTATAGTCTTCCTAGAAATGGTTATCATGCTTGCTAAAATGGTTATAATAACTTGTATAAGGCCTTAGAGATGGTCCAAGTTAAGAATGAGTAATGAATATTATCTTTAAAAATTTTTCTTGTTTTCTCTTTTTCTTTTTTTTGTCATTTAATAAACTTGGTTATAGTTTGCATCAGTTGGTGACCTCACAAAGAAGAAGAATACAAAGTTTGGAGATGGAGTTGAAAGAGTTGAAAGTGAATATGGTTGCAAGGTTATAGGATGGTTGGATATTGGAGTAGTGGTATACTCAGTTGTTGAAGAAAAGAAACAGATTGAGAACAAGGTTGGCAAATGATGAAGAGGAGTTAAGAAGATTAAGAATAGAAGAAAGAAGAAGAGAGAAGAATAATAATAATAGGAATAGAATTTCGAATATTGATTTTTAATTTGTTATATATATATTATTATTATTTTTTTCTTTTTCTTTTTGTATATATAGATTTTTTTTGTTATTATTTGTTTTATTTCTTTTTTGTAATAAAATATAAATATAATATATAGTATAAATAAATAATTAGTAATAATAATAAGTTGAATTAACTACTTGCTACCAAACTATATTACATAGATAGTGTTCTGAATAATTATTAAATTCTAAATAATATTCTAAAGAGGAGTTTATAAAAGGGAGAACTACTAAGGTTTATGAACTAATGTTACTTCTATGTTAAGATCATTAGTATTGCCAAATTCTACATTGCTAAAAGTATTCATCTTTTTATTAGAATTATAAACACTTAGCAAATACTAGTTGTTACTTTCTGGTTTTCTAAAAGGATTTTTAATTAAAGTGTTATCAATGAGGTTTATTTCAGGTTGGGTTTGGTTAGCTTCTTTAATAAAGTTATTCTAGATATTATAGTTTTTATCATCTTTATCAAGTGTAAACTAGTAACATTTAGCAATCTTTTCTAAAGAACATTATTTAATAATATACTATAACTGAAGGTCAATATGACATTTAGAGCATTCATTAGATGGTGAGTAAAGTTTATCTTCATATCAACATTGAGCTGCTGGTTCTTTCTAATCTCTAGGCCAGTCTTTTCTATTGGATTTTTGAAATAGTTAAGTACTGATATATTTAATATAGAACTAAGTACAATGCATTTCATCATATTGGATTCTTTTTTGACTAAATTTCACATTTGGATAAAGTTGTAAAAAAATTGTATAATGTTTAGATAGAGTTGATGCAAGGGTTTTTATCATGTCTTGATAATTGAATAGATTCATTGTAGCTTGTATATTTGTAGAAGTTTCTTCAACATCTTTTATAGTAGTTATATAAAAGATTTTAACTTCTTTATTTTCAATTCTAAGAACTAAAATTTGTTCAAAAAAACATTTGATTATTATATTTAAGAAAGTTTTTTTCAGAGTTGCCCATATAGAACAATCTCTTTTATATTGGTAGCAGGTAGATTGAACATGTCAACACCAGCATTGGGTATTGGAAGCTTTTTAACTAATTAGGTATTTATTCTTTCTAGTATTTATTTTATATTTTTGTGAGAGTTGTTAAATATAACTCTAATTAAATAATGGTTTATTATCATATTTAAAACCATTAGGGAATACTTCAAGTTTGGTATAGAGTTTGGTATCCTGTTTTGCAATAGGTAATAGGTTTGGTTTCAACATAGTGGCTAATTGTTCAAATTGTTGATTTTGATACAAAAAAGATTATATTTTTGCTAATCTTCTTTGTATAGCAATTTGAAGGGCTTCAGTTTCAGAAGGAAATTCATCTTTATCTTCTGTTAGAATTATGTTGGTTTTTTGTTTATACATTCTTAATAAGGCATTAGCATTATTATGCTTTCTTTTAGGACAATAAATTATAGTAAAGTTATAAGATTCTAGTTTCATAACCCATTTAGCTCTTCTTTTTTTAAACTTAGAAGTTCTTAACTATTGCAAAGCAGAATAGTCAGTAATAAGAAAAAAATGTTTGACTTCTAAGTATTGATGAAAGTGTTTAATAGCCTATATAACAGCTAAACATTCTAAATCGATAGTAGAATAGTTTTGTTTAGCATTATTTAAACTTCTACTAGCATAAGCAATAATATATTTTTTGTAGTTATCTTTTAGTTGGGATAAAACTGCTTTTAATCCTAAGGTTAAAGCATCAATATGCAAATAGAAAGTTTAATTAAAGTTAGAATATTGTAAAATAGGATCTGAGATAAAGTAATTTTTGAGAGTATTAAAGACTTGTTGATGTTTTTCTGTTCACAGATAAGGTTTATCTTTTTTCAGCAACTGGTTCAAAGATTTGGCAATTTTAGAAAATCCTTCTATAAATTGTTAATAATAAGAGACAATTTCTAAAAATCCTCTTAGTTGTCTAAGATTAGTAGATTTTGAAAAATTTTTAATTTTGTCTACTAGTCTTTCATCTGTTTTAATTTTATCTTTTCTAATAATATGTTCTAGAAACTTGATATTATTTAAAAAGAAATAACATTTTGTCAAATTTAATTTTAAGTTGGCTTCTTTTAGAATATTCATAACTTGTTGAATATAATCTAAATGTTTTTGAAAGGTTTTGAAGTAAATAGTAATATCATTTAAGTATACTATCACAAATTTGTTGATAAAGGGGTGAAGTATTTTATCTATTAATTTTTAAAAAGTTGCAGATGCATTGGTGAATTCAAAAGGCATGATATTAAACCTATATATTCACTATTTTATAATAAAGGCAGTCTTCTTTTTATTTTCTTTCTTCATAGCAACTTGCCAATATCTACTAGCTAAATCTAAGCTAGTAAACCAAGAGGCTCTATTGAATGAGTTTAAAATTTCTTGGATAGTTGGTAGTAGATATACATTTTTTCAGTAATAGCATTGAGTTTTTTATAATTAATACAAAGTCTCTTTTGTTTATCTTTTTTTGGCATAAGTACAATAGTAGAAAATCAGTCCAAAGAATTTTCTAATAATTTTTTTTTTTAACATTGCTTGAATTTCTTTTTGCATGAATTTCTATTCATCAGGAGGATATTGATAGGCTTTTTTTTAATAGGTTTGTAGCTATTTGTGTTAATTTCATAACAAATAATATTGGTTTGCTCTAATTTCTTTGACTGTTCATCTTCTAAGATATTTTTTAAGAAAATATCAATATTTTCTATTAAGAGTTGTTTATATTGAACATGTTGGTCTTGGGTAAGTTTAAGATTTATATTTAAATTTGGGGTTTCAACAGAATAGATCTTTTTTTCTAACAATTGAGTTAAATAAAAGGCAGAAGTAGTTTCTATTTCTAACTAGAGATTGTAATATATTTCATTAATTACAGAAGATCATTCTTCTAAATAATATGTTATTATTTCTTTTTCTTCATCTAGCTTATCAATCTATTGATCTTTTTTATCCTCATTTACTTTTTCTAAAATAAAGTAAGAGCTGGTAGTATGAGTAGCATTAGTAGTAGCTTTCTTTCCCAAGTATCAAATATTTAAAGTATTGTTTTTAAAATCTAATTTGGCTCTTAACTTGTTGAACCAATCTGTTCCAATAAGAAGAGTTTTATTTATAGATTCTATCACTTGGAGGTTAATAAGAATAATTATATCCTGGTTAATAATCTTCACATTAAAGATAATTTCTAAGACTTTAGTATGATTTCTATTAACAGTAACCATAATAGTTTTAGAGGGTTTTTGAATTTGGAGTTCTAATTTTTTCATAAGCTTAGCTATGATAATGCTTATAGCTGCTCTTAAATCAAGGATAGCAACAACAGAGTTTTCTTTAATTCAGATATGACATCTTATTGCTGTAGTCTTTTTGAGATAATCAGTTTCAGCTTGATTTGCTTCTGTAATAGGATCTTTTTTTTTTATAAAAGTTTTGCAAGATTTTTATATTAAGCAAGGAGTTGTAACTATTGTTCAATAGTGGCAGAATATTTCATGTTCAGAATATCAGTTGAGATTTCATAGAGTTTAACTTGTTCAATTATAAAGAAGTAAGTTTTAAATTTGGGTTTTGGTTTAGTTTCTTTTGTAATTAGTATTTCAACAGGGATTTTTGCAGAAATTTTATCCATTTGAATGTTAGGTTTATCTGATATAACAGTTCTATTTCTAAATTTAAATTTTCTTTGAAATTCAGAGTTTTGTTTGAAAACTTGGCATGTTTTTTGTCAATAAAATAGGGTTTACTTCTTGGTGTTCTGGTAATATATACTTTATTAACATCATCATTCTCTATTTCAATATAGTTAATATTTTTTCTTCTATTATTCTAAGTTATTTACTTATATTGACTTATGGTAGGTTGTTTTTCAGATAGGCAATCTTGAGTATAGTGTTCCTTTTCTTTACAGTTGTAGCAAGTAATTAAAGATCTCTGGTACTAGTTTTTTTATTGAAATTAGGTTCTAGGTTGGTATTGATTTCTGAATTGGAATTTCTGTTGAATCTTAGATATAAGTTCAGTAAGTGCTGATGTAATAGTTGCATAATTAAGAGTTATTTGTTACATTTGTTTAGTTAAGTTGTTAATATTTTTTTCAAACTTCTGTTAGCAGCAGTTAAGCTAGGTTCACTTTGAATAACAAAATCTTTTCCTTACTTAAATCTTTTTACAAATCCTAAAACTTCAGCTACATTGACAGAATTATGTATAAGAATAATAAGAAGAGTTTTCAAACAGAATCTCTTATTAAAATAATATAATTTTTGAGTATCAGTTAGGTTATTATTAGTTTCTATTCGTTAAACAATTTTTTTATATCAACTATAGTAGGTTTCAACTAGTTCAGTAGAGAGTTGTTTTAATCTATCTAGATCTCTAATCTAT
The DNA here is from genome assembly GCA_910591915.1 of Cetraspora pellucida. Classification (NCBI taxonomy): domain Eukaryota; kingdom Fungi; phylum Glomeromycota; class Glomeromycetes; order Diversisporales; family Gigasporaceae; genus Cetraspora; species Cetraspora pellucida. Next base: position 1,748 of record CAJVQA010010080.1, on the reverse strand, counting down.
TTGTTTTTTTAGTATTGATTACAAAATTTTACAATAAAAGCATTTTTTGTAACTGTTCAGTTATTTGCTGTATTATTAGTAGCACTATATATAAGATAATAGGCTTGTTGCTATTCATCAGCATTTTTATTGAAGAAAGCTATCATAATTTTTCTCTGTTTAGCAAAACTTCAGCTATTAGTAGTTAAAACTTTTTCAAAGTTAGTAATTTAGATTAAAGGATCTTGGGTTCTATCTTCATAAAAAGGTTCAATACAAATAATATTTTCACCTTTTTTATTCTCTTTTAAGTAGTTAAAAACATTACTTGCAGTGCTCATAATATTTTTAATTTGTTGGTTGGATAAGAGGTTAGATATATATTGTTGTGAATTAAAAAGTATTTTAAAGAAGTTACTATTATTTTCAAAGTTAAGATAGTAGAAAGATTCTAAATCTTCTTCTCTTAATGTAAAAGGATTTTTTTGATAACAATTGGTATAAACAGCTAAAGATGCTATACTTTTAATAATATAAATAATATTTTCAGAAGAATTAGAGTATCTAAAACTAAAAATAAGTTTAAAGATAGTATTCTTTAATTAAGATAGGTTGAGTTAGATATATATTTGTTTAATTTGATTGAAATATTCTATAGATTTGGCAGAGAAGTCATAAGCAGAATATTGTCTAATGTATTAAAAATAAAAGTTTTAAAAATCAAAAGGTATAGTTGTAGTTACAAAATAACAAATTTCATAAGAATCATCTGGTTTAGTAATAAGTAGCTGAGTGGTATATTCTTGAATATGTATAAATATTTTTAATAGGTATCTTTTAAAGTTAAATTATATGTACTATCAATTTAGAAGCTGTTTGTTACAATGCAAACACTTATACTTTTAATTCTAAATTCTAATTTTTTGTAATCAGTAAATATCTCTTTAAATTACTATAATAATAGGCTTTGTCACTTAAGAAAAAGTTGTAGAGAAAATTTTTCCAGTCCTAAAGAAGGTCAAAACACTAAAATTAGTTTAGTAGTTGTTGAGATATAGATGTTTAAAGTTGGTATAATGATAGTTGGAATGTTTCTTCAAGAGAAGTTTCTTGCAAATTTATTGCAGATCAAAAATGTCATTACTACTTTAACATTGAATAGCTGGTTTCAAAGAGATTTTCTTACTAAGATATACTTAGTAGAAAAGATATAATAGGTTTTCAAATATATACTATTCAAATTTCAGATTAAACAGACCAATATTGACAGAATTTCCTTATGATTAACTAAAATTAATTATCTATAGTAAATTGAGAATTTATCTTACAGTTATTACCAAAATATTAATCTGTAGTTTTTTCTTTAAACATAGTGATAACAGAAGCTGTTTAACTATAGTATGATAGCTATAACTTGATAGATTCTATACAAAGTTTACATAAGACTTAACAAAATACAGAATAATTTGAGATTTTAAGATAGAGACAATAATAGATAGTATATGAAGATACTAAATATTGAATTCAGTTTATTAATTATAAAATGTATAAAAACACTTAACTTTTTTGAAGGGTCAGAAAGCAGTGTTTTTATAGATATTTTACATGTATAAATTATTACAATAAAGTTAAGTTATTTCAATAGAATATGTTAAATATAATAATATATAATAAGAAATATTAAAAATATTTCTTAAACTGTTTTCCAGGCAAATTTGCCTGGAATTTTAAATTAAATTTAGTATTTTTTAAATAATACAATAAATTAT
>CAJVQA010010079.1:0-11636 GCA_910591915.1 Cetraspora pellucida | reverse complement strand
CTCTTTTTATATACCTTTCTTGGATGCTCTTTCTTTTTACTTAGTTCTGTCAAAGTAGTTTAGAAGGCCACTTTTGCGTAAAATTAGTTTTCCTTTTTGGTCGATTTTGTGTTTAGATGATCAGTGAGAAGAGTTTATCATTTATTATATCTGATTTTGTTTTTTAGATTTTTTGTTATTTTGCTTTACCTAAAAGTAATTTTTCTATTTTTTTTTTAAATTTAGTATTTATTATTATAAGTATTAATTTGGATTTATTTATTTTAATGTTATTAGCTTTAAAGAACTCTTTTACAATTTTAAAAATTCTTAACAGTTATTCTTTGCTATTTGTAATTTATGTTAAATTATTTGCATATACAATTATTACTTGTTTATATTTTGTAATATTGATATTGCTTATTTTTTCTAACTTTTTTTATTCTACTATGTAGACTAGTAATTTATCTTTTTGAATTTTTTTTAACAATAAATTGTAGAAAAGTTGTCAAATTAACAATAAAATTACTTTTTTTTGATCTATTTTGTTTTTTACTATTATTTCTTCTATTAGACTATAAGCTATAATTACTTTAAGTTGTTGTTTACAAAAGAGGTTAATAATATATTCTATTATCTTTTGTAATATTTTAACTTTTCTAAAAGTTTATTCTAAGCTTTTTAATAAAATTAAATTAAATGCTTTCTTCATATCTTGTAAAAGTATTTATGTCTTTTTGTTTTTCTTTGTATCTTTTTTATTATTATATTTAATATATATATTGGTTGTTTTGTTGAGTTGTCTAACAAATCTGCATAGTTTGGTCTTTTTAATATTTTTGTAACTACTTTTCTAAAAGTCTTAATTAATGCTATTAGTTTAATATTGTTTAGATTATATTTTTAGTCTATATCTTTTAAAATTAAATATACTTATATTATTTTTTACTTTTTTGGTATTTCTTTTTTTTTTAAAACTAGTTTACAAAAATTCTAAAAATTTTTTGTGATTTTTTTCTTGTTTGCTTAATTAAGATATATCTAATCTTTCTAGAACTATATTGGCTTTAAGTTCTCTTATTATATTATATTATTTTTATTTTATTTTTTCTTCTAGTTTCTTGTACTAGAACTTATCTGTCTATTTCTTTAAGTTATATATTTCTTTTCATTTCTTAAACATTTCTTCTAGCTTGGTTTTTTATTTTCTAAATTGGTTTTTAAAGTGTTTTGCCAAACTATTTAAAACTGCTTTTAGTTTTGTTATTAGATTAACTTCTTCTTTATTTTGAGTTACTTTTTTTTTAAATATTAAGATGAGTATTTGTGATCTAGAATTTTATTAATAGTATATTTGGCTAATAGTTGTATTACAACTACAGAAGATAATTATAGAAAGAGTGTACAATTAGTCATTTGTATACTTTAGTTATTGTTTAATTTAAGTAGTCCATCTGAAGGTTCTATATTAGCTACTATATCTGAACCTGCTTGTAGATTTCCTATTTAATTATTCTAGTTTCTGTATCTACCTACCTATCTTTGCCTACCAATGACTCTGGCTAATGCTGATAAAAATATGCTATGACTACTAAGTCTTTAAAGCAGTTTTTTGGAACCTTTGATCTTGTACTAAACCTTTTAGAATCTTCTGCATCCCATTCTTATAGCTGACCTGATATCACTATAACTAAAACTAATACTAATGATTAGGAAGTATCATTAAACTGCTATATCCTTGTAGAGTTTACTTCAACCCTAGTACTAACTTTACAACATATCCTTACTACTTTGGTATTCAATTCAAGTTTTACCAAGCTACTATTTCAGATAGCCTGAAAAGGTAGGTTGTAACTATATATTTCTAATTTACATGTTTGCTAACATGTACTTTTTTTCTTTGAAATCTGAAAATTTTAGCAGCCTGGTTGGTTCATCTAGTTTCTCTTTAAAGACTAGCATATTTGCCTAGTTTCAAAAGTTCTAGCTCTGTTTTATAAGTCTAGTCTTTACAGTAGCACTGTTAAAAGTTCAGGTTATCTCTCTACTTAAGTTTTCCAAATAGACTTCTGTCTTTCTACCTGGTTCTTGTGATTTACATGATCTAAGGACTTATCTTGGATTTACACCATCTGGTACCAGTTTGTGTTCCTTTATACAACATTGTTCAAGTATCTAAGCCTTTCAGTTATACTAGTATGACATAAGTTACAAGTATCTAATTCCAACTAATTATAGAAGACAGTTAACTGTAATACAGAAAGAATTGCAAATTTTCACCATCACTGAAATTTGAACTCTAGACCTGCCACTTGGGGGTTAACAACCTATTCACTTCACTAGGTCACCACACCCTTTCATTTTGAGTTACAAATCTGTCAAGAATTGTCTTTTTGTATAGTTTATTTAACAGACTAGCAATTATTTGTTTTTAATCAGTTTTAATCATCTTATATCTTTTGTTTATACTTTTTTCTATTTGTTTCTCTAAGTTTATTTTTATTTTTCTCTTTTATCTTTTATTACTCTTTATTAATCTTTTATATTACTATTGCTTGTGTAGCTTTAGTAGTATTATTTCTATTTTTTTGCTTATAACTTTAAACTTATTATTTATTTTAGTTTTTTTTCTTTTCTATCTTTTGATTTTTTGTTTTTGTTTTTTTAATTATTGTTAAAGTTTAATTATATATTTATGCTGCTGTAGTTTTTTTTAACATTGTCTTCTGTTTGTCTTTGTGTTGAATATTTTCTTTCTTAGAATTTGTTTGCTGCTTCTGTTATAGTTTATTCTATAGCATTTTATATATAGTTTAGCAAATCTGTACTATATTTAATACTTATTTTATTATTTTTTAGTTGTTTTAATGCTTTTTTTCACTTTAATTAATTTTGTAGCTCTCTTGCATATTTATTTTTGTTTTCTTGTTTTGCTTTTTCAAACAAATATATTGTTTTTGTTTAATTCTTATATTTGATTTCTGTATTATTGTAATTTGTAATTATATATTCTATTTATATTTTTGTTATTATTATTTTGTGATTACTATTTGTTAAACCTTCTGCTTCTTTTATATTAGCTTTCTAAAGGTCTGATGCAAGTGTTTCTAATAGCTAAATATAATTAATTCTTGTTGCAGATTTTTGGCTTGACTAGGTATATGTTTTTTCTATTGAATACAAGCTTTTGTATAAGTCTATAAACTCTAATCTTTTAAGCTAATTAAAAATTAGTAGTCTTTTATATTTTGTTGTTTGTGGATATTGTCTATCTAGTAAATTGTTTATTATAATTAAAAATTTTAAATATAACTATTTCTGTATATCTTTTTCTATTTGTTACTATTTCTACAATTCTTTGCTAAATTTTTTTACTAATTAATTTGTTGTTTAATAAGATATACACTTTTATTAATATCAGTTTCAGTTGTTTAAAGTACAATTTCATTTTTATTATATATTTATTAACTCTTTTAAATACTCTAACATATTTTTTCTAATTTTTATTTATTAAAATTCTAATACTTAATTCTTTTTTTTTATTTAATACTGCACTAGCTTAGAAGTTTTTAAATCATATTTTGTAATTATATAACAAGAATTTTCTTATTAGAATTCTTAAAATTATACAAATTATATAAAATTTTGATATATAGATTTAGCATTTCTTAGCTATCTAGATAGTATTTAAGTGTAACCTGCTGCACTATTCTAGTTAAAGATAGACTGCTTATTTAACTACTACTTCACAATAAGATATTACCAATCTGATAATATTTTTTTGTAGAAAAACAAAAAACAAAAAAAAATTTTTTATATAAAAAACAAAACAAAGATATAAGAGTAAATAATAAAAGATACAAATCAAAAAATAAAAAATAAAAATAAAAATAAATAAGAAAAAAAAAAATACATAAAACTTGCAATTTACAAATATTAAACAGTTACAATTATAAGTCTATGTTAGATTTTAAAAATTATAAATTATATTAAATAAATATAATTTTACTATTTTTTTATTTACTTAGATTATTTAACAAAAAACTATATAAGAAAGAAAAAACTTTAACTTAATTATAGAAGGTCAGCATAGAATACTAGTTAGTCTAAAAGCAGTATTTAATAAATACTAGTAACTTGAAGCATATATATAGTTATATTTGTATTACTATATTATTTCTGATTTATATTGTCAACAAACCTGTTTAAAAAATAAATACTACTAACTATTTTAATGATTTTATATATTGATTTTTAGAAAAAGTTAAACTAAATTACCTACTTTTTATAATTTTTTTTTTTAAAAAAAAGTAAAAGTAAGAAGTAAATCAACTTTGTAGTTTTTGTGAATTTTTAATTCTTATAGATGATCTTTGTAGGCTTTATAATTGTATAGAACTAATATATCTAATTTTGTTGTTTATTTGATAAAAAATTTTAATTTTTACTAACTACTTATTTTATAGTTTCAAAGTGCTTTTAAACTGTTACTACAAAGTTGTAACTTTGTTTTTAATATTATTTTAATGTTCAACTATATATGTACAGTACTTCAAAAAAGTTTTTATAAAGTTTAATATATTAAATATATTTTTTTTTTGTAATTTAGTTTTTTTTTAAAAAAAATATTAAGGTGAGTACTTGTGACTTATGATTTTATTAATAGTACATTTAGCTAATAGTTGTATTACAACTACAGGAAGCAACTATAAAAAAAGTGTACAACTAGTCACTTGTACAACTTTAGTCATTATCTAATTTAAATAATCTACTCAAAGGTTTATATTAGCTATTATACCTGAAATCTGCTTGTAAGTTTTCTATTTAAACACTTTAGTTTTTGTATTCACTTATCTAACTATACCTATCAAGATGCCTTGGTTAATACTAATGCAAATATGTAATGGTTACTAAGTTTTTAAGACAGTTATTTATATAAAAATCTTTGACCTGGTATTAAACTTCTAAAATCTTTTGTATTTTATTATTATAGCTAATTTAATAACACTATAGCCAAGACCAATATTTGCAGTTAAAACATACTATTAAACTGCTATATTCTTATAAAGTTCATCTCAATCTTAGTATTTACTTCATAACATATTTCTACTACTTTGATATTTAAATTAAGTTCTATTAAGCTTTTAGTTCATATATTCTAAAAAGATAGATAAACTATACCTTTGATTTACATGTTCTTTAGCATATAACTTATTTTTTAGAACAGATCCTAGCAGCCTAGCTGGTTGCAATATATCTTTTTCAAAAACTGAGTTGTTTTTACCTAGCTTCACAGATTTTAGACTATTTTATAGGCTAATTTTTATAGTAGTATTATTAAAAGTTCAATTATCTTTCTACTTAGGTCTTTCAAATAAGCTTCTGTCTTCTTGGTTCCTATAATTTACACAGACATAGGACTTATCATAGGTTTACACTATCTGATACTAGTTTGTGTTCCTTTATACAAAGTTGTATAAATGCTATATAACCTTTTAGTTATGCTAATATAACATAGATAACAGGTATCTAATCTTAACCAATTCTAAAAGACAGTTAACTATAATACTAAAAAAATTGCAAATTTTTACTATTACTAAGATTTAAACTCTAGACCTGCCATTTAAAAGTTAATAATCTGTTCACTTTACTAGATCATCATATCTCCTATAATTTAGTTTTTTGAAAAATTTAATTTAGATAATTATTAGAAAGAGTGATATAAAATTTTAGTTTATTGTTAATAATATTTTTTATATATAATTTTTTTTTTATAATTTAATTTTTTAACTCTCTTTATTTTAAGTTATTTTCTCTTTTATTAATAGTATTTATATATTCTATTCAATTTTTTGTATTTTAATTTTGAATTTTATTTTATTTTTTTAATATTTTTTTATATTTAGTTTTCTTTAATTAAATTTTTTTATTTTTGTTTATTCTATTTTTTATTTACTTTTACTTTTATAATTGTTTATACTTAAGTTTTAACTTAATTTGTTTATATATATTTTTTTTTTAAAAAAAAAAACTTTTTTTTTTTAATTCTTTTTTTTATTATCTAGTATATTTGAAAGTTATTATATAGAATTAGACTAGTTTGAGTTGGCTTTTTTTTTAGTATTAAGGTGACCTCTTTGGTCTTTAGACTTTTATTAACAACTTTTGGTAATGTGATTCTATAAACTACTATAGGAGAATATACAATTGACTACATGTGTAACTTTTTTATATTACTTATTTAAAAAGTCTGCCCAAAATTTTTTTATTAATTGTTATATCTAATATTTTGCTTGGATGTTCTACTTTAAACTTTTTAAATCTGTAACTTGTATTAACTTACTAAGTTATATCCAAATGCCCAAATTATTATCTCAATTTTAGAACTATTTTATCCTCAAGATAAACCTCTCAGAGCCTTCTGTACCTATTTTTACAACTCATCTAGGTATTACTATAGCAGAACCAACAGTTGTAATCAGGGTTTAACTATTAAACTGCTATACTTTTATAGAGTTTACTTAGACTTTAGTATCTACTTCACAGCATAACTCTAGTATTTTAGTATATTTCTGAATTTTGCCAGACTCCCAATTCAGATGGTCTGTGTAGAACTATAACCAGTCCATTAGTATATTAGGTTAGCCCAATATCCTTTTCCTCTGATTCATTTTGGCAGCCTGGTTGGTAGTACAGTAGGTGGCAAAAGTGATGCCTGATCTGTATATCAATGCATATGAGCAAATAAAAATGCTTGATTTGCCTCAAACTTGAGTATTTTAGAGCAATTTTTTTTGTTTTTTTGTTTCTTTGATATTAAAATAACAGTTAATAAAAAAAAACAAAAAAAATTTATAAAATGTCATATACTCAAATAACTGACAAAAAAAAGGGTATGATACTTGCTTATATTGAAAATATAAGTGCTGAGCAAGTTGTCTATAAGATTGGTTGTAACTTATTAACAGTTTGAAGGTTTCTAAAGAAGTATAAGAAAACAAAAAAAGTAAAAAATTTATCTTGTTTTGGATATCCCCATATTCTAAAAAAGGAAGAAAAAGCCATCATATTAAAAAAAGCATTGAAAAAGTGGTGCAAGCTTCTGTGCAGTATTATTAAGAATTTAAACCTACAATGCAGTCAGAGAACTGTAGCTAGAATCTTACACAGCTTTGAAGTTCATTCTTGCATTGCTATAATAAAATTTTTTTTATCAAACAACAATATAAACAGGTGCAAAATTTGGTACAAACAAGATTTAAACAAGAATCCTTATGAGTAGTAGCATGTTATTTTTTCTAATGAAATAAGTATAAAAGTAGGCAAACAATCCTGTCAGATTTAAGTATAATGTTATGCAGATAAATAATATAAACATGAGTATTTGGTGCCAAATTTTAAAAATAAAAGAGTGTTAGTAATAGTATAGTTATGCTTTGTTAGTGAAATCAAAGAACTCATAGTTTTTTTTAATAATTATAAAGATTTTAAACAAAAAATTAACAAAAAAATATATATTAAGATTCTTGAAGACAATTTTGTACTATTTATTATTGCTACATGTTTGTTAGTTAAATCGAATCTAATATTTTAGCATGATAATGCTCCTATATATAAGGTAACAGAATGGCTTGAATCAAAAAAATTAATTATTTAAATTGGCTATCATGATTCTCTAACCTTAACCCAATAGAGAACATTTAGAAGATTATAAAAGACAATATTCAAAATTGAAAGAACTTTCCAAAAGATGCAGATGAGCTTAAAATAGCTATAAAAGAAGCATGGTCAAATTTGAATATATTAATTCTTCAAGCTGTTGTAAAGCCAGTACAGTGAAGAATCAAAGCAATAGCAAGTATAGAGGGCTATGCTTGCAAATATTAAATAAATATAAAAAAAAATTTTATGTATATAAAGCAAAAATTTAATAAATAAAAATTTATTATTTTAGTAAAAATTCAGGTGTTACTTTTGCTGCCTACTGTACTTCTAAGACTCTTAACTTAGAGTTCTTGTCTGTTTGGTTACTAAGACCTTGGTATCTGTTTTCTTAAACTAGCCTTTACAGTAGTGCTGTTGAAGATCTAACTATCTCTCTATTTAGATCTTTCTAAATAAACTTCTTGTTATTTAATTTTAATAGATTTACACAACTACATGGTATTTGCATTATTTAGTTGTTAGTTTGCATTTCTTCATATAACTACAACATTGCACAAATGCTCTATGATCTGCCAGTCATGTTGGTGCAATTGCTATTACAGATATCTTAATTTAATTATTAGTAACAGTTACTATAATATGAATATTATATAAATAATTATCTAAATTTTTACTATTAATGGAATTTGAACACTTAACCTACTATTTAAATGATTAACAATCTGATCACTTCACTAGGTTACTATATCCCTTTGGGTTGTTTTTATTTTTTTAATTAAATATAATTATTATTATTCTTTTTTAATTACTATTTTTATTTGATAAAATATAAATTAATTTCATTTTTTTACTTTTTAAATATTATAATAATAAGACTTCTGATATGTTTTTTAGTAATTTGGGTGTTTTTTTTTGTTATTCTTATTAGCTTGTTATTATCAACTAATATAAATTATAGAACATTTTTCTCTTTATACTTTTTTATCTAAATTATTAGTAAAATCTTATACTTAGATTTTTTAATTTTTATTATATGAAGTTTTTTTATTCTTTTAAAATACTGTATATTTTAATTTATTTTTGTTTAAATTTATTGACAGATTTTAGATTATTAAATAAATTAAGTTGTTTGCTTTTTTTATTTATATTATATTTATTTTTATTTATTTTTTATTTATCTTTTTTCTACTTAGATTTTTTTTAGAATTTTGTATAAATTTTCTTTTATTTTAATAATTTTTACTGTAACTTTTTTATTTTTTTTTTCCATTTCTTTTCTATTTTTTAGTATTATTCTGTATCAATTATTTTTTTCATTAATTTTTTATTTCTGTCATATTCATATTTAAAGTCTACTCTAATTTATAAGTTTTTTTAAAAAAAATCTTTTTAATATCTTTGATATTGTTAACCTATAGTTTTTCTTTTAACCACAATAATAACAGAAGCTGCTTAACTATAGTATAACAACTATAACTTGATAGATTCTATACAAAAGTCTACACAAGACTTAACAAAATACAAAATGATTTGGGATTTTAAGTCAAAGGCAACAATAGATAGTATATGAAGATACTAAATATTGCATTCAGTTTATTAACTATGAAATATATGAAGATACTTTCTATTGAAGTATATGGAGACACTTCTTATTGAAGTGTATGAACATTTTCTATTGAAGTGTATGGAAACACTTCCTATTGAAGTGTATGAAGACACTTCCTATTGAAGTGTATAGAGGCACTTCTTATTGAAGTGTATGAAAATACTTATATGAAGTGTAGAGACACTTAATTTTCTTGAAGAGTTAGAAAGTAGTGCTTTTATAGATATTATATATATATAAATTATTACAATAAAGACTACTCTATTGCTAATAAATACTATTTATAGTAATAAGAACTAATAGGTATAATAGGATGTGGTGACCTAGTGAAGTGGTCAGGTTGTTAACCCCCAAGTGGCAGGTCCAGAGTTCAAATCCTAGTGTTAATAGAAAATTTAAAAATCCTCCTATATTATGGTTAACTGTCTCTTACAATTGATTAGGATAAGACATCTGTAATCTATATTGCACCAGCATAACTGGCAGGTCACATGGCATTTGTGTAACAGTTACATAACATTGTTCTTTGGGACAAGGTCTGTGGTTACACAAAGGAATGCAAACTGGTATCAGGTGATGCAAACCTACAATAAGTCCTTGTGGCCATGTAAATTATAGAAACCAATAGAAGAAAGATGGAAGCCCACTTGAAAGACCTAAGTAGAGAGGTAACCTAAGCTTTTGACGATGCTATTGTAAAGATTAGACTTATAAAATAGAGCTAGAACTTGTGAAACCAGATAAATATGCTAGTTTTAGAGGAGGGACTGGATGAACCAACCAGGCTGCTGAAATTTCTGAGTTCTGAAGAAAAAGGATACATGCTAGCAAATATGTAAACCAAAGGTGTATGGTTTTGACCTATTTTTTCAGGCTATTTGGAATAGCAACTTGGTAGAACTTGAATTAAATACCAAAGTAGTAAGAATATATTGTGAAGTAAGTATTGGGGTTGAGGTGAACTCTACAAGAGCATAGCAGTTTAATAGTATGCCCTGACTACCAGTATTGGTCTCGGCTATAGTGATACTAGATCAGCTCTAAAAATAGAATACAGAAGATTCTGGAAGGTTTAGTATAAGGTCAAAAGTTCCAAAGAACTGCTTTAAAGACTTAGTGGCCATGGCATATTTTCATCAGCATCAGCCAGGGTTATTGGTAGGCAAAGGTAGGTGGATGGATATGAAAACAGAATGATTAAATAGAGAACCTACAAGTGGATTTCAGGTATGGCAGCTAGTGTAGAACCTTTAGGCGGACTATTTAAATTAGACAATAACTAAAGTTGTAGGAGTAACTAGTTGTACACTCTCTTTATGGTTGCTCTCTGTGGTTGTAAAGCAATCATTAGCCAAATATACTATTAATAAAATCCTAGATTGCAAGTACTTACCTTAATATTTAAAAAAAAAAACTAATAGATATAATAAATATAATATATATAATAGATATAGTAGATATAATAGAAATGATAGATATGATAAAACTAATAGATTTGATAGAAATAATAGATCTAATAAAAATGATAGATCTATTAAAAATGATAGAAATAATAGAAATGATAGATTTCCAGCACAGTAATTTGAGCCAATCAGAATCAAGTCACATGTATTATAATTAATGCTTTTTATCAAAATCATCCCGATTTTATGATCCTATAATCAGAATCACATGATCTTGTGCTCGTTAAAATCATCTTCATAAGCTGAATCCAATAGTAGTTGTTTCATCCAAATTGGTTTGGTATATCAAAAGTTATGATCAAAAATGTGTAAAACTCTTAATATTAACAATATAGTTGTTATTTTTTGATAAATTCTATATACTTAGAGTTATGTTATTAATCACCTGATTATTTTTTATCAGAAACCTACTACTTCTTCCTTCTTTTAATATATAAATAGTCAAATTCTTTATATATAATTTCAACTTTTTTTACTTCTTCTTTCTTTAAAAAATCATCTAATTTTTGACACTTTTCTTATTTTCTAATTTTTATAATATATTGTATATTAAAATATTAATTAGTAGGCCAGTATTAGAATATGACCTGTTATAACTTATAAACTAATTGTCAGTTATGATCTTATAATCTATTATGACTTATAAAATTTACTAATACATTATAACCATCTTGGTTATATAAAGTTTGTTATGATCTAAAATGGTCATTCTTGCAGTAAGCTGCTATTCTAATTATAGTTTTTTTTATTTGATACTTATATGTTTTTCTTTAATGATATTTATATTATATTGATTTTTTTTTGTTTGTTTTTTTTTGTTTTTTTTGCTTTTTTAAAGGTAGAGAGTAATATATTGAAATTATATATAAATTCAATAGTAAAATTTTTTTATATTTAATTTTATAAAAAATTATATTAAGTAA
>CAJVQA010010078.1:0-11637 GCA_910591915.1 Cetraspora pellucida | reverse complement strand
GCCCTACTGTAAAGGCTAGCCTTATAAAACAGATACCAAGGTCGAAGTAGCCGGACAGGCAAAAACCTCTAGATAGGAGGTACCACCAGCCAGGCTGCCAGATCGAACCAGAGAAAAAGAATATTGGGCTAACCTGATATACTAATAGACTGGTTATAAGTTCTATCTGACTATCTGGATTGGGAGTTTGGTGAACTGACAGGAGTATATTAAAGTATTTTGGATATGCTGTAAAGTAGATGCTAGGGTTTGTGTAAACTCTACAAAGGCATAGCAGTTTAATGGTCAGCCCTGACTGCAAGTGTTGGTTCTGCTATAGCGAAACCTAGGTCAGCTGTAAAAATGAGTACAGAAGGCTCTAAGAAATTTACCTTGAGGATAAATTAGTCCTAAGGTTGAGATGATGATCTGGGCATCTGGGATAACCTAGTGATATTAACACAAGTTACAAGTTCAGAGAGTTTAAAGTAGAATACCCAAGCAAGAGTGTTAGGTATAGCAATTGGTAGGGAACCTTCGGGTGGACTTCTTAAATAGGTAATATAGAAAAGTTACACATATAGCTAATTGTACACTCTCCTGTAGTAGTTCATTGAACTACAATACTAATAAGTGATTAATAAAAGTCAAAAGACCAAAGAGATCACCTTAATATCAAAAAAAAATAAAATAAATTAGTACAGCTTAATATATACTTTAATAAGAATCTCATGTGCATATAAATAATCAACAATCATTTTTTTAATTATAATATTATTTAATAATAAAAAAAAGTTAATATTAATAAGTAAAATAATTTTTAAAGTTAAACAATTTTTTTATTTTTATTTAATTTTAAGAGTAAATTATAGCTAACAAATATTATTATAAAGGTTTTTTTAAAGGGTGTGGTGACCTAGTGAAATGAATAGGTTGTTAATCCTCAAGTGGCAGATCTAAGGTTCAATTTCCACAAATGATGAATTTTGGAAATTATACCTGTGTTACGGTAACTGTCTCTTGCTGATCAGTTGGGTTTTGGGCATTTGTAATCTTAGATACACCAAGTCGGGTCCCACCTAACATTGAGAGCTTGGGCATCTATGTGAAGTGTAACATTACACAGTACATGTACATAAAGGAATATAAAACTGGTATCGTATAAGGCTTTAGGCAAACTCATGATAAAACCACTAGGCATAGAAGGCTAAGAAACTGAAGAGACAGAAACTTATTTGGAAATCCTAAATAAAGAGATAGCACAAACTGATAGTGCTATTGGACTGATGGAAGCCTATGAAACACCTTCATAAGAACTAATTAGATAAACTGGATAACAAAGATGTGTAGAGAAGCACATGACCAACTAGGCTGCCGGAATCGCCAAAGAAAAAGGATATATAAGTATATCATACCAGGCCATCTGGATTGGGAGTCTGGTGAATCAGTTAGTTCTGAGTTGCAGCTAGTAGGGGATGATGAGGAAAAAGTCGAAAAGATAGATACCAGAGTTTGGGTGAACTTTACAAAGGTAATAGCAGTTTAAAGAGTAACTCTGACTGCAAGTGTTGGCCTTGGCAATAGCATTAAACCAGGTTAGCAGTAAAAGAAAATATGGCTCGCTTTGGTAGGATTACTTCGAGGATAAAAAT
This sequence comes from Cetraspora pellucida, assembly GCA_910591915.1. Taxonomy (NCBI): domain Eukaryota; kingdom Fungi; phylum Glomeromycota; class Glomeromycetes; order Diversisporales; family Gigasporaceae; genus Cetraspora; species Cetraspora pellucida. The sequence goes on along the minus strand of CAJVQA010010078.1, from coordinate 10,006 downwards.
AGTCTAAAGATTATAGTCCTATGGTCGATTGCGAATAGATCTGGGTCTGTGATCTGATGAAATTAATACTAGAGTTAGATCAGAGAGTTTAAATGAAACACTTAAGCAGGGGTGTTAGGTACGACAACTGGTAGGGAACCCTCGGGCAGACTCCTTAAATAGGTAATATAGAAAAGTTACACATGTAGCCAGTTGTATACTTATCTAATAGTTCATTATAAATACGTCTATATAAAATATGTATTTGCTATAAGTATTAATAAAAAGCTCAGATCAAAGAGGTCACCTTAATACTGAAAAAAAAAATAAAGGTTTTTTTAATATTCAAATTTTATTAAACAAATAGAAAACTACTAAAGTTCATTTTAGTTTACTAATATAAAGAAGTTAATAAATTATGAGGCTTTTCTAAATTGAAGCTACTTGCATATTACAGTTAATACTATTAAATAGCATAAATAAAATAATGCATATAGTTTTAAGATTTAATAAAACAAATGAATATTTAATGAACTGTTTCACATTCTAATGCTAAATTAAATTTAAAGTGCTTATTTTAAATATATATTATGTATTAATATTTACTTTAAAGTATCAGTATATATGTATTAATATTTTTTTTTTTTTAATATTAATAATGAGGCCATGCCTTTATTTTTATTAAATATTGAATTAAGATTTTACATAAAATACAATTCTGCTTTTAAAATATTATAGAAAAAATAGAAGCTTAGACTAATTTATCTGCAATCTAAACCAACTGAAGTGGCCAAGGCTTACTTAGATTTGAGTATTAGTAATTATATATAGAGGATTAGTTTGATATTTAATCTATTGGATATACTAAGAGTTTATTTTTGAACTAATAGAATTGAGTAAAAAAGAATATAATAAAAGTGAAGCAGCATTTGAAGATATGTTATATTTAGGAGTTTAAGCTATAGATTTTGAAATACAATATGAAATTCAGATTTTATGATAAATTTGTTAGCTAAGATGAAGTAGAAACTTTATAACAAGTGTTGTAGCTACTTTTTTGAATGACAGATTTGCAATAATATTAATAAGTTCATTTGGTATTAGACTTGTAAGAGTTGAAAAAATTAAAGATAGATCTGGTATGCTATGAATAGTCATATTACTCAACAGCTTAATTTGGTTATATAAATTGGTTATAGTATTTAAAGTAGTGTTAAGTATTTTAATATTTAAAATATGTTGTAATAAAATATTTATAAGGCTGTATAGCAATTGATTAGATAAACAGGTTGTCCAATGAATATGAAAACTGATTTGATAATATTGATAACAGATAAGTGAGTATGAGTAATATTATTTATATAAAATATGTAAAGTAGAAAGATCATTTAATAGAATTTTGATTCTAAAGGATTTAAAAATAGAGGACTGAAAGCTATATGAAAAGTTTGAGATTTTTTGATTATTGTTAATGTATAGTCAGATAGCTTGTCAATTAACTTAGTTAAGGATTTTGTGCCATTTTTGAAAGCAGTTTTGTATAATTTATAATGCATAAATATATGCATAACATATTGTACAGATACTATGATGAATAAGTAATTCTAAAAGGAAGTTTTTAAAGATTAAAGTGTATGCAAGGTTTTAAATATTGTAGAGTATAAAGGTAAAATATAACAAATTGTAATGGCTGCATGTGAGTTGGTCTGCAAGGTTGTTGTACTGATTGTCCTAATGAGTAGTAACTTTGTAAAAAATAATATAAATTTTGTATAATTTAACAAAGTTAATAAGTGTATTCTATAATGAGAAATATGATATGTATATATAAGATAAAGTATAAGTTAAGTTTGAAAAACTGTAATATTTAGAGATTACAGACTGTAAATCAGTATATATATGTATAGTACAGTTTCTAGAAGTAGTAATAAGAGCTATTAAAATAGCAGTAAGCTTAGCTTTAAATAAGCAAAGCCAGTATCTTATTTGGACTTGAAAGGTATATAATATATTGGTGTTTAAAATTTGGGCCTATCTAATGCCTATAGAGTATTGTGAGATGCCAGGTTGATAACAAAGCCATCTGTATAAAAATGAAGTTAATAGTTATGCATTGTAGTTAGTAATTTGTTGAAGGTTGTTTGTTAAAGTACTGGATTTAAATATTGTTGAAATTAAGTATATTGTAATGTTAATATTAGGAGGTTAGAAATTTGAATAGAGTGTTGAATTGCAATAAAGTACATAAGATCAAGGTGATTGGCATTGAAGTTAAGGGTTTTGTTGTATATATTGACTCAACTAAAGAATCTAGAAAAGAGATTAATAGGAATATTAATTGTACATTTGTTGGCAATTATGTAAGAATTGAGAGAGCAACCTGGGCATATTTGTAATTGAATAGGTGAAAGTGAATATAAATAAGTAAATTGTTGTTTTATATAACATTACCAGTAAGTAATAAGAACAGTTTTTAAAGAAAAAAGCTGTCTTTTGGCTTTGCCAGTAATAATTTAATTATCAAGTACTGTAATAAGCCATGGTTTTTTTCTTAAAGAAAAGTGTTTAGTTGAATAACTATAATACTTTGTATTAGATAAATGTAAATATTGATAAAGAGTGTGATTGTATTAATTACTTATAGTTTGATCTTTTAAATAATTAAACTAAAATAATTGTTTGCCTTTAGGAATTTTGTTTATACATGTAGATATATAGAGTGGAGTCAATAGAAATAGAACAAATTTATTTAATAGATTTATTCTATTTCTATTAACTCTACTCTATGTGTTTCCAATCTAAAAAACATGAGTTATTGAATGTACTTAGTTGATCTAAATAAAAAATACAATAGTATCTAAGTTGTTTTTTGAAAGTTGAGTATTTTGAATATGATAAAAGTAATAATTTAAGTGAAATGGATCTTTCTTGAACAGTATATAAAATATTATATAATAGATTAAATGAAAATATAATATCAAAATAGTTAAAAAGTTAAATAATTTTAAAGTTAATAGTATGTTTGTTAGACCTATTAATAATAGGATTATCATGTATCAGAATACTAGTAGATAATTACAGGTTGTTCTAAAGTTGCTGAAGCCTAATATGAGTACTTATTTCTAATAGATCAGAGGAATTAAGTCTTTTGATAAAGTTTGTAATATGATGTTGTAGTTGAATATTCTATATGTTATAAATATTATATAACTGGAAGTGAAATAATATGCTGATGAAAATTGTGTAACTGAGTTTGGCTTTACTTTTAACAAGTCTTATATGACTTGTAAGTATTTTGTTATATATATATTGATTAAGAACAATATTATATAGGTAATATTCGATTGTAAGAATAATAACAGTATTGATAATATAACATATATATATATCAGTAATTTGTTTGATACTTGCAATTTTAACAAGATGTGATAATTCTGTAATGATGAGTTTGGTTTATTTGGCTTGTTTGTTATTAAGTATAAACTAGCATCCAAGAAACTTGAATAGTTCATTTGATAAATAAAGGTTAAGAGAATAGTTGTTGTATATGATAAAGGTATAGTTAGTTTGTTTGTTATTAGTTGTAAGTACAGATTTGGAGGTGTTAATTTGTATATTAGCTATGTTAAAGAATGATTCAGCTGCAGAAAGGATTTGTAATAGTTCTTGTTATAAAGATGCAATCCAAAGAATATTATTCATATAGGCAAGAATTAAGCAGTATGAGCTAAGCTTATTATATGTTTGATGTTTTAAATTAGTTAGCCAAGAGACTTGCGTAGTATAGCCTTTGAAGTTGTTGTAAATATATGAGATAAGTGGGTCCTAATAGATTCTTTATAAGAGAGAAGTAATAGTTTTATTCTAATCAATGTTATTGTATACAGAATATAATAGAATAAGTTCAAGATTTATAATAACTTGGTTTTGTCAATTATAAAGAATATTAGTAATAGCATTTATTATAAAGTAAGAAAAGGCAAGATGTTGTAAAGATTTTTAAAGAAGAGTAAGATTAACTGAGTTATATGCTTTACTTATATCTTAAAATAAGAGCCAAATTGGTTTGTTATTATATAATGCATCTTTAATAAGGTTATTAAGTATGTGAATTGGTATAAATATGCTGTTATTAAGTAGAGCTACATAATTGTAGGATGAAAGTATTGGATGTTGAAAAAACACAGTACTGATTCTAATAATAATAATTTTTGTATAAACTTTTTAAATATGTTTAATAAGACTAATAAAACAAGTGAGACTTAGATCATTATTAAATGTATTATATTTTGGAACCAGATAAATTTTACTGTATTTTCATTATTTAGAAATTTAATTTGAGTTAAAGCAACAGTTAAATAGAGCTGTACTTGCATGTTTAAGCATTTCATAGCTAATATCTGTAGATTCACAAGCTTTTTTATTCAGGAGTTATAACAAGATTTGAAGAACTTTATCTTTTGTAATAGAAGAGTTAAGAAAGTTATACTATTGGGTATTAATATATGATTATGGTAGGTAATGTGAATGCCAGAAGCTGTTAAACAGTGCTTAGTCAGTTGGTCGATATGCAGTCCAGTTATGAAAATAAGATTGTATGTGCTGTTTTATAAGTTTGAGGTCTGTAATAAGTTGGTTAGGAAGTTTGATGTTGAAAAAGTGAATAGGAGCTTTGTATTGATTAAAAATACTGTTAATAGCTTATTTAAGGTATGTTAAAAGTGTTTACATTTCTTTTTAATTGCTTTTTGGATTTGTTAATGAAGTAATAATGAGTTTTCTGTATAATGAACATGATAAAGTTGTTTTCAGATATCTTGTACATGTTGGATCCATACATGAATTTGAGAATTATTATCTGAATTAAGAGTTTAAAGATCACAGTAGAATTTATTATTAATAGTCTTAATCCTAGAGTTTATTATGTTCATGTTAAGGTTGTTGTAAGTGTTTTTAATACTTTTTATTAGATGTCTAAGCTCTTTAAGTAATGTATAGATTAAGGTAAAGTTAGAAGAATATTGATGATTATAGTTATATTTATGAGTTTTTTTGTTAAGAATAAAATATATTGTAATGTTAATTATAGAATATTTAATCTTGTGCCAAGTAGTTTCAATGCTTTTATTGGTATCACTATTGAATAGTGTATTGTGAAGGCTAAGATTGTAAGAAAGAAGGTCATAAAATTCTGTTCATTTGTCAGTTGATATAGCTTTGTAATTAAAGATTCTGTAACTGATGCTAGTATAATAACATAAAGGTTTGCTATATGCATTAGTGAAAGTCCAGGTAGATAAAAAAATAAAGTGGTTACTAAGTGTTGAAGTATTGGTATCATTAAGTTTGTATAAAAGAAAGAATTGAATATTGAATAAATTAGTTCAGATATAATCGATATGGCTGTAACTAGTATTATTTGATCATATAAAGTGCTTGTTATTAATATGTGCATCAAGATTAAACATGTTGGAGTAGTGTAGATAATTAATAAGTTTAAATTTAGATAAAGAGCTACAGATATCATTATGTATATTAAAGTCTCAAGTACTATTAAATAAAGATTGTGTTAAAGGGCTTGTTGAATTCATATAATAACAGTATTTTGTGTATTGTTACATTTTTGTATATTAGTAGAAGAAAAGTAAACAGCTATAATTCAAAGTTTAATTTCACTTTTAAAAAATAGATCTAAAGTGATTGCTTTATCAGAATGTGTTTGGCAGTTGTATATATGTAGTTGTAAGTGTTTTTGAATTATAATAGCAGCACCTTCTATTGAACTTTTTGAATTGGCCCAGAAGTAGATAAATAAGTTGTTATTATGAAATTGAAGATTAGTACTGTTAGTGATTTTGGTTTTAGTAATACAAGAGATATGAATATTATTGTGAAGACAATAATTTTGCCAAGCTTCTCTTTTAGTTACTGTATTATAACCTCTAACATTGTATATACAAATGTTTAAATAAAGGTTGCATAAAGTTTGTATGTGTGAATACTTGTGATGTAGTGTGACTATTAAGAAATAAATTAGGTAGAATAAAAGTAGAATTAGAGGAATTTGATCTAATAGGAAGGTTGTAAAAGATAAGAAGAAGATAAAAATGAATAACAGTATAATTAGGTAAGAGGAAGTTATTTAGAAGATATATATAAGTTTTATCATAGGTATTGCTAACAGAGAAAGTAATACTAAAGACAGTGTTATTATGGTTATGTTTATTAATATGTTGTATAAGAGATTGAATAGTTTGACTATGAGAAAGAAGTAGTAAGTTGTAATAAAGAAGAAATTTGTTAAAATATGTATAAAGATTATAGAGGCTTAAAGATGTTAAAAATGATCTTTTGAGATTGTCTTTTACAGGATCAATTACCATATGCTTGGCTCTTACTGCTATATATGATACCAAAGTCTGCTCTGTACATTAGGTCTGACCATCATTATTTTGGCCTTTCACATACATAGGCTTTATTACCTATCTATTTATATTATTTTTTCTATTAATTACTGTAGATATATTATTTACTAAGATGGTGGCTGCATCTATGGGTTTTGTAAAAGACAATTTATTAAAAAAAAACCTGTTCTTCTTGTTCTAAGAAGAGTAACTCTGCAATAAATATAGGCATTTTGAATTTGATGTTAAATTTTTCATATAAAATTGTTTTAGCTTCTAATAATGCTTTTTTTTTGTAGAATTTAGTTATTACAGAATAGTTGGAGAATTCATTGTAAGTACAGTCAAAGTATGTAATAATATGTGCAAGAAAATTAGTATCAATAAGTTTAGATATAAGAAAGTTAATAGCCTGTTGCTTATCCATTTTGTCTATGTTATGATTTTCTGTAGTGATATTTTAATAGATAGTTAGATATTGATAGAAGTAAAAGGCTTGTCATTTTGGATTAGTTCTAACAGAGTTAGCAGAACAGGTATACTCTTCTGCTTTTGCTACTAGTTTATCTAAAACTGTAATAAGGATTTGTTTAGTGAATATGACTTCATGTTTTTCTTTAATATAGAATATTAAAGCATTAAGAAAGGGTTCATTTCAGGCTTTAATTTCTTTTAGATAAGTGTTGTATGATGTGTTAAATATATTTCTGATAAGTTTGGTTAAGTTGTGTATAAGTTGTGGCTTAGAGTTTGTTTTTTGGATATTGTTAGATTTAATTTTAATTTCTGATTCCTTTTTCTTATTTTTAGTTGTAACTTGCTCAAGATAGAAACATTTGGAGTTTGCGCAGGTAAGTATGTGATAGTTGGCATGTCTAAAAGTTTTATTGTGTTTTTCATGAAGACTAGTTGGTTTTCTGAACTCAATAGTGGTAGATAGAAGTTTCTTAAAATAAGAAATAAAATGTTGTCTAAATTCATACTTAAGATAGTTTTAAACTTTGGTTTTGTTGATAGTACTAGAAAATTAATAACTATATATAGGGAAAATTTTTTCAAACCATTCATTGAAATGGTTAAGTAAGTTTTTTAAAGATAGTATATTGTATTTTTGAAGGAATAAGATTTTATAAAGGTTAAAATTAAGTTTAATGTTAAAATAATTATTCATTTTAATAAAGAGAAACTGATGTTGTTTATCAATTTCAATGACCTCAGATGTTCTATTAAATCTTTTAGATATTAGTTTAATATCTTCTGTGAATTTAGCATAGTTAATTGCTTGATAGTTGTTAAAGAGATATAAATAGAGTTGGGTAAGTTTAATACAAAATTGTAATCAGTTATAGGTTGAAATAGGTAGAATGGTAGCAGAAAAGACAAATATTTCTAAATAGTTAAGTTTAGTAAAGAAGACTATTATAAAAATAAAGATAAGTTTTTTAAATGTTTCTTTAAGAATATTAAATAGTATTGTAGCAGCTTTATCATTATTAGAGTTATGTTATTGGATTAAGTTAATAAGATATTAAGGTTTAGCATCAGCCATTTATCTAATTAATAGATAAAAGCTTGTTTTGAGTAGATCTTGGTTTTTGATTGCTTCTTTAATAATTTTGTCAAAATAAAAGTTATGAAAATGTTCTTTAAAAAAGTTAAAAATTTTTATGATATCTCTGTTTGTAATTTTGTGTAGTTTTGCATTTCATCAATAACTGAAAAGTTTGCTAAGAAGTTATATAATAGGTTAAGTTTGGGTCTTGTTACTAACTATAAGATTAAGCCAGTTGAGGTTGTTAGGATAATTTTTTGTTAGAATGTTGTTTGTGTAAAAGTGATAAAGCTTGATATAAAGGTGGTTGTTGTTATTGTATTTGTTGGATTTGTAGTTGTTATTGTTATGATTTAGATGATGTTGTAGAGCTATTGATGTCCATATTATTGTTAGTAAAAGTTATTTCTTTAAAGTTAGATGAAGTAAATACAAGTTCTGAGACAAAAAAGTTGTTTGAATTTTGTTCAAATAAAGAAGTAACAAGCTGTTGAGTTGGAAGTTTATGTTGTAAAGATGGATCTTATTTAGGGTTTTCGATAGATTAGAGTGTGGGTTGATTAGCTAAGATAATTTCTTTATAAATTTCAACTAAGCAGTTATTATGATATACTGTGTTTTGATAGAATATAAATTCATTTTATAGTGCATGATTGTTGTTAGTCACTTTACAATTTATTAAAATTTGGCATTTGGAACAAGTGTGTGTATGGATAATGGCTATAAGAGATGGTAAAACTTGTGATATAGATTTCACAAGTGCTTGTTAAAGTTTTTTAGCTTGTTTGTTGGTTGTTGTTTTATCAGTTTTACTGTTGAGTTCATATATTTTGTTGTTTTTTGCAATGAATTGAGTATGGAATAATCTACACATATACTTGATTGTTGCAATTATTGTAGAAGCAGAAAAAAAATAAGTTACTAAATAAGATCTAAGTTCTATAGTAATATATTTAGTAGGTTTGTATTTGTCCGAAATAATTCTTATTTGTCTGAATTCTTTTTCATATATAGTGATACTATAGGAACTTGCATGATTATTAAAGAAGTAATCAAGATCTAAGGTATCTGGTGCTTCTGTATTAATAATAGGCATAGTACTATAAGTTTACTTAGAAGTCTAAGTTTAGATTACTTAATAGAAATTTTTGTAATTTTTAATTAAAGATTTTTAAAAGTTTAATTATAATATAAGATTAATTGCAAGGTGTAATTTGTGTTTGCAGAAGTTTTACTGTGACTACTGTGGCTACTGCAGATTGTATAACATAGGTAATACAAGTTTGTGGCTAGTGTGGCTAGTGTGATTAATGTAGTACAAATTTATAAATAGTTGAGTATTATAATAACTATTATGTAATTGAATACAAAATTTATTTTTAGCAAGTTAGTATAATATAATTTGTAACAAATAAATTTCTTTTTTGGATAAATTTAATTTACACAGTGTGAAATTAAATGAAACTAATTTTAGAAATGATTTGAAGCTACACAAAAACATTTTGAAGAAAAAGAATTTGGAAGTAAGAACAAAAGAATTAAAAAAAGAAAAAGAAAATACAGAGAAGTTAAAGTTGTTTTCTATTATATTTCTATCAATTTTAGGCCTACAAGTTTCTTTTTGGTCTTGTTTTGATTAAAAAAGAATGCTTTACAAGTTTTCTTATGACTATAAAATAGATTAACAATATACTTTATAAGAAATAATTAAAAGTTTAATAGTGAAGACCAAAGGCTGTTTTGGCAGTATTAAACTACAAGTTCGAAAGTTATAGATTTAAAACTTTTAGATAACATATAAAATTAGAAGCTGAGCAAGTTTGTTTAAGACACCAAAGTTGGTTATCTTAGTAAAATAACCAGGTATTAGTGATTTTAGTATTGGTGAATTTTTAGTTATTTTTGTATACAAAGGATTTATAAAAAGAGTTTTTTTTTTTTTAAATTTGATATGCAAGATATAAAAATCTATTTTACAATATTACTAGTATATGTTTTTTTTTTTTTTTTTTTTTAAGTTAAAGTCCCTATCTTGGGAGTTGCGATGTTTTTATTCAAGTATATTAGGACA
>CAJVQA010010077.1:0-11638 GCA_910591915.1 Cetraspora pellucida | reverse complement strand
AAATATTCTAGTAGATAGAAAAATAGTAGAGTTATTTCTATTTAGTATAGTTTATAATTTTTAAAAGCCCAATACAGGCTTATAATTGTGACTATCCAATAGTCATGTAGCAAGAGTCACATATATCTTTTTTTTTTTTACTTCTTCCCTTTCCCTCTTTTATTTCTTGTATTTGTATCTTTTATCATCTACTCCTATACCTCTGTATTTTTTTTTATATAAATTTTTTTGTTTTTGTTCACTTCTCTATAAGAAGATGTTATCAGATTAGCAATATTCTATTGTAGAGTGGTGGTCAGATGTGGCCCCTGACATACTTTAATTTCTTTTGAAATTAGACAGTCAGTGCAGGCAGATTGCTCATAGGGACTCATAGAAGCACCCACAGAATATTGGGCCAGAATTTATGAACTAATTTGTATGTATGTAATACAAAATACATAATAAAGGTGACTAGCAAAACTGCTCAAATAAAGGAAATATATATATATATATATATAATAAAAAATATTTATTTTTAATTAAAATTTTTAAAAAAATAAATTATTTTGAATTATAAATATTTATACTTATTTAAAACTAAAAATTAATTTTACAATAATTTTTTTGTTAGCAAAATATTATATTTTTAAAAAATACTTTAAAGAATATAAATAATTTATTTAAACAATTAATTTATATTAATAAATAGATGATATTTGTACTACTGGTAGTACATTGTACTACATTGTAACAGTTTATAGCTCAATTTTTCTAAAAATTTATAAAGGCAAATTAAGCTTAAATTTGGAAAATTACTTACTTAGATCAAAGGCTTTCTATGACTATTTTTATTGGTCTATTAGAATTGTATTTTAGACAGAATTTAGCAAAATTTATAATAATATAGGATTATGTGATTAATATATATAATCTTAAGTATAATTAAAATTTTATGCACAATTATGTAATAAGGCAGTTAGTTTTATGATGTGTTATAAAATATAATATAAAATATAATTTATAATCAAGATCAAAAACAAGTTGGTCAAAAATAGCATGTGAATAAATCTTGTATTTGTAGTTGCACTATTAGTTTTATACAATATACTGATTGTAAAAGCAAATAAGTATAAATATTTAGTGCCAAAGTGGCATAAAATTTTTATAAAACACATTGTTCTAAGTGCTGCTATAATAAAAGAATAAGCACAGCCAAAAATAACTAAACTTTATATATAAAAAAAATTTATTATTTTTTTTCATAAATAATTTTATTATAATAAGATAAATTTCACCAAATATTTAAGAAGGTTTTAAGGTTACTGTTTTAGGTTTAGTAGTAGAAGAAAATATTGCTCATCTACTTATAGAAAATAAATAAAAATCATACAACTTTTAGCAACTGTTTTGTGAGTAGATTCTAGTGCTAATTGTTGAATAGTTAGTATTAATATGCAGCCAGAGATAGAAATTAATATTTTGGTAAGTTTTATAAAATTTGAAGCCAATCTGGATATAAGTTATTCTCAAAATAATAAAGATAATAGGTTAGAGGATATAACTTTTAATAAATTTAAAACTAAAATTTCAAGTAATAATGATAGTAGTCAAAGTAAAGGATTAACAAACATTAATAATAGAAATAATATAATGTGAACTAATTAAGTTGTTATCATTAACTTATATCAAATTTATTTTTCTTATTTTGGTATATCTGTTGTATGAATTATTAATATTAAGCATGCATTACCTAAACAATTTTTTGAGTGTTTCTTACTAATCAAATATATTATATCAGTAGTAATTTTATCTACCAACCAGTATGCATGTGCAAGCAAAAAAGTATAAAAAAACTTAACTTGGATTGAATTCATGCAGTTTATTAGTGTATTAACAATTATAACTTATATAAAGTGTGCAGATACTTATGATTATTGGTCTACCAAACCAGGTACAAAAGGGATTGCATTGTCACTTAGTTAATATATGTTTTATAAATGATTCTAGGAGATTTTAAAATATTTAACATTAACTGATATATCAGATAATAACAATTTTTTTTATTTTGCATAGAAATTTTATAATGCCTTTAATAAAAATCTTATTAATGCTATTATGCTTAGTACTTACTTATATATAGATAAATCAATATATCAGTAAATAAGCAAGATTGACAAGAGCCTATTTCAATGAAAAATTTTAAGAAAACCCTATCCAATCAGTTGTAAATTTAAGACTTTTGCAGATGTTTAAGCTAATTTGTTCTTGTAATTAGATCCTTCAGAGTCTTCTAAATATTCAAAAAAAAATTTTTCTGATCATTATTTTCTGACTATTGCAACAATATTATATTTGACAAAGCTGTTAGTAATTTATAGTTTAATAGTACAGATTCATGCATTACCTTATATGAATATGAGTTATATTTAATTTTACAACTTAAGAAGTGTCATTATTGGTCAAAGAATATTTTTTATAATATAACAAGTACTCTTGAAAGTGCTTATAGATTATTTATTAGTTAGACTAGAAAATTAAGTGATGTTGATTTAATAGTATGCTCTGTTATGATTATAAAAATATTTTGTTCTTTTTAACTGTTTTATAACAACTTTAGAAATAAAGTAAAACAGTATATCAAAGATTTTGATATTATAAAATTTTAAAAACTAGTTGTTTTTTAATGAATATAATAAATTTAGATTATTAGTTAATATAATTCTCTTTCTTATTATGATATTATTATATTAAACTAATCAGCAGATTACATTTTTGCTTTTTATTTATTAGTTGCTAAGGTTAACAATTTTTTTGTATATTGTTAATTTGTTTCAAATAAGCAAAATTTAAAGCATGTAAGCTTCTAAAAAGAATTAGTAAAGTCAATTTTTAACTGTTATTCTGACAGTACAATTGCTGATCAATTTAAAAAAAAACACAAACAAGATTTAAGCAATAGAGAGCATAGTCTTATTAGTTTTAAGGATAATCTTACAACTTTTAAACTTAAGGAAAAGCATATATAATAGTAATGTATTGATTGTTATAATTGTACAACAACTTGCTGTAGCTGTACAATTTCATAAAAAATATATAAGGATTATTGTGTTAAACATATTCATATAATATATAGTACAGTTTTAGTAAGGTCTAAAATTATATATATATATATTGTTTATTGTTTTTTTTTTATTATTAAACTAGCCTCTTTTGGTTTAAAGTTTTATTTAGTAAATTGAACATGAGGACTTGTGGCCGAAGTTTCAAAAAAGTTACCTTATATTAGAGAATACAACTAGCTACATATATACTTTTGGTGTTTAATTTAAGTAGTCCACCAATGGTTTTACACTAGCTGCCATATCTGCAACCCAACTAGAGACATTGCCTATTTAAACTCTCTGTGCTGCAATCCTTACTGTGTCACTAGATTATCTCTAATACAAACATTAGTTAAGAAGGTCTAGATACTTTTACCTATTTTCCTTAGGACCCCATATCTTATTTCATGCAGTGTATTCTTAGAAGCATTATTATTAGAGCCTTTTGTGTTCTATACACAGCTGACCTAGTTTTATATAATATGCTATAGTTACTTAATATTTGTAGTTATAAGAGTTACCTGTTTAACCACTATGTTATACTATTTCTACTCTTGTAAAGTTTACCTAAACCCTGGTACTTATCTTTCCAACTTCTTCTCTTCATCTTTCTAGTATTCAATTCAGAATCTGACAGACTTTTCAGACTCCCAATCCAGATAGCCCAATGTGGTATATCTTGGTATCCTTTTCCTTTAGTGATTCTGGCAACCTGGTTGGTTATATGCTTTTCTATATATTTTTCTATCTGGTTGCATCCACCTATTTCTTGTTAGGGTTTTCTGGACTTCTATTAGTCTGATAGTACTGTCAAAGGCTTGTGCTACTCTTTACTTAGGAATTTTCAAATAGGCTTCTATCTTCTCAGTTTCTTGGTCTTCTACATTTGAAAGTCTTATCATGGATTTGCACCAAAGTCTTATGTGATACCAGTTATTAACATTCTTCTATGTACATGTAACATTATACTTTGCATAGATGCCCTGGGCTTCCAATAATGAGTAAAACCTGATTAGTTGTACCCAAGATTACAGATATCTAAATCCAACTGATTGGCCAAAGACAGTTTATTATAACATAGATTAATTACCAAATTTTGTCATAGGTAGGATTTGAACCTTAAACCTGCCACTTAAAGAATGACAACTCAATTACTACACTAGGATCACCATTGTTTATATTGTTTATTGTTTATTCTGTTATTTTTTAAATTCTTAATATCTTTTTTTAGTGAGCTATAGCATAGTTTTAAACAGTATACTACTTGTAGTACATCTTTATTTGCTAAATAATTTTTACTTTAAAATTATAATATCTTATTTTTTTTTTCTTAACTTTGGCAGTCTTGCCGATTGCTTTTTATTAAGACATCATGTTTTTTATACAAACATTTTTAAACTTAACATATTAAGTCAACATCTCGCAATTACTTCTATGAGTACTTACAAGCAATCTGCCTGCACTAGTTGCCTAATTTTCTAAGAAAAAAGAAATTTGGAAGCATATCTGACTACTGCTCTACAATAGAATATTACTAATCTGATAACATCTTCACATAGAGAAGTGAAAGAAAACAAAAAAAAACTTATAATATAACAAAAAAAAAGAAAAAAAAAAATACAGAGGTATAGGGGATAAAGATAAAAGATACAAAACAAGAAATAAAAGAGGAAAGGGAAAAATCAAAAAAAAAGAAAAAGATATATGCAACTTTCGCTACATGACTATCAGATGGTCACAATTATAAGCCTGTGTTGGGCTTTTAAAAATTATAAACTATACTAAATAGAAATAACTCTACTATTTTTCTATTTACTAGAATATTTAACAAAAACCATATAGGATAAAACTTTGACTTGAATGTAGAGAGTCAGCATCAGGTACTGATTAGTTCAGAAACAGTAGTTCATGAGGTTTTAGTGGTTTGAGGCACATGTATGAGTTGTGTTTGTATTGCTGTATTGTTTATACAATTCCGATTAGGAAATAAATACTATTGACTATTTTAGTGTTTTACGTATCGATCTTTTAAAAGAGGTAAACTAAATCACCCACTTTTTACAAAATTTTTTTCAAAGAAAAATAAAGATGTAAAGTGAACCAAACTATAGCTTTTGTGAGTGCTTAACCCTTCTAAATATTCCTTGTAAGTTTTACAGTTGTATAAAAGTAATATATCCAACACTGTTATTTACTTTATAAAAGTCTTTTGGTTTTCACCAACCATTTTTTCTATGGTTTCAGAGCTCTTTTAAACTATCATTACAAAGTAATAGCTTCTTTTTCAACTTTATTTCAATGTCCACTATGCATGCCTAGTGCTTCAGAGAAGTTTTCATAGAGTTTAATATATTAACTATATCATTTTTCTGTAGTTTGGCATTTTGAAAAGTTTGGTCCAGATGATCATTAGAAAGAGTTCAATTATGATTTAGTGAATTATAATATCTTATTAAATTTATTATAAATAAAAATAAAAATTGTTTTAGTATATAATAAAGCTTATAGTAATTTTTATATATTAAGTTTATATAAATTTGATGTATTGTTGGTTTTATATAAACTTTATAAAATATACTACTAATAGTACAAAGGTCTATATCCTATCCATTAATTAATTAAACAAATTCTTTTATAAGACACTTTTCTAAGATATTTTCTGAATTATTATGCCTTTAATTTTATCAAAAAAATAATAAAAATTTATATAAAATATAAAACTTTAAAATTTTAAAATTTTATTTCTAATTAACTCAAGTGGCAGATCTATAGTTCAAATTCTAGTGTTGGTAAAAAATTTGCAATTCTTTCTGTATTATAGTTAACTATCTTCTAAAATTTGTTGAAATCAGATACCTGTTATCTGTATTATATGAGTATAACTAAAAGGTTACATAACATTCATACAACCTTATATAAAGAAACACAAACTAATATCAGGCAGTGTAAACCTATAATAAGTTCTGTGGCTATGTAAATTACAGAAACCAGAAAAATGAAAGCATATTTGAAAGACCTGAATAGAGAGATAACTTAAATTTTCTATAATGCTATTATAAAGACTAGTCTATAAATAGTCTATATAATCTGTAAAACTGAGTAAAGACAAGTTAGTTTTTAAAAAGAAGTTATTGCTACTAGTTAGGCTGCCAGGATCTGTTTTGAAAAAAAAGATTACATGCTAAAGAACATATAAACCAAAGGTATATTTTATTTATCTTTCTGAACTATCTGAACTAAAAGCTTGTTGAACTTAATTTGAATATTAAAATAATAAAGATATATTGTAAAATAAGTATTGAAATTAGAGTGAACTTTACAAGAGCATAGCAGTTTAATAATTGTAAGTGTTAGTCTTAGTTATAATGTTATTAAGTCAATTGTAAGAATAAGATGTAAAAGATTCTGAAAGGTTTGGTATAAGGTTAAAGGTAGGGATTAAAATTGTCTAAAATTTTTCTTAATTATTTAATCATTTAATCATTTAATTTGACCAGAATTAAAATAATTCTGGCCTATGACCAACATAATTCTGCATAAAACTATGAAGCAATTTTTAAATAATTAAATGATTACAATCTCTAGTCAAAAGTTCTTATAGTAATTATGGCATATTTGTATTAGTATTAATTGAAGCATATTGGTAGGTTAGATAGATAAGTGGATACAAAAACTAAAGTGTTTAAATAAAAAACCTATAAGCAGGTTTTAGACATAACAACTAGTATAAAACCTTCAGATGAACTACTTAAATTAAACAATAACTAAAGTTATATAAATGACTAGTTACAGTATATACTTTTTTCATAGTTGCCTTCTGTAGTTGTAATACAATTATTAGCTAAATATACTATCAATAAAATCCTATATAGCAAGTACTTATCTTAATATTTAAAAAAAAAATTTATTTCTAAAATTTTATATAATTTTAATCAAAAATTATGAGAAAATATTTATATAATTGGTTATTTTTTTTTTTTTAATATTAAAGTAAATATATATGATCCAGAATTTTATTGATAATATCAGTTGGCTAGCATCTGTTGATGTAACAGCACAGAAACAATCATAAAAAGAGTATACAACTAGCCATTTGTACAACTTTAGTTATTGTCTAATTTAAGTAGTCTGCTTAAAGGTTCTATACTAGTTTCTATATCTAGGACTTATCTATTTAAACACTCTAATCCTATATCTACTACATTTTACTAATAACTTTAGTAAACTGGTTAAGATATGCCATGGTCACTAAGTTATATTTTACATTGTATTAAACTTACTAATGCATTCTGTATTCTATACTTATAGCTCATCTGAAATTGCTTTGACCTAAACCATTACTTGCAATTAGAGCTAATCATTAAAC
Organism: Cetraspora pellucida; assembly: GCA_910591915.1. NCBI lineage: Eukaryota > Fungi > Glomeromycota > Glomeromycetes > Diversisporales > Gigasporaceae > Cetraspora > Cetraspora pellucida. Next base: position 4,189 of record CAJVQA010010077.1, on the reverse strand, counting down.
TGCTATACTCTTGTAAGGTTTACTTAAAACCTTGATACCCATCTTTTTGACATCTTCTTTATTATTTTTTACTAACCATTACTCAGAACTGACAGAACTTTCTAAACTTCTAATCCAGATAACCTGATATAATATACCTTAGTATCCTTTTTCTCTGGTAATTTTAGCAGTCTGGTTGGTTATATGCTCTTCTATACATCTTGCCATCTAGTTTATCTACTTATTCTTTTGAGGGTGTTTTATAGACTTTCAATAGTCTAATAGTATCATCAAAATTTTGTGCTATCTTCTTATTCAAAATTTTCAAGTAGGTTTTTAACTCTTCAGTTCCTTCATTTTTTATGCCTAATAATTAGTTATTTTTGTATATTTAGCTTGTAATTATTTATAATAATTAATTAATTTAAAAAAATATATAAAAAAGTTTCTAAACTAATAAATATATAAAATAAATTAATTTCAAATATTTAAAAAATAAATAGTATTAGTTATCTTATTAAGTATGATATATCAACTTGATATATTAGAGTATGGTGACCTAGTGAAGTGGATAGGTTGTCAACTCTCAAGTGGCAGGTCTAAGATTCAATTCTCATAAATGACGAATTTTGGAAATTATACCTGTGTTATGATAACTGTCTCTTGCCGATCGGTTGAATTTTGGGCATCTGTAATCTTAAGTACACCAAGTTGGGTCCTATCTGATATTGAGAGCTTAGGGCATCTATGCGAAGTGTAATGTTATATGGTACATGTATATAGAGGAATGTAAACCTGGTATCGTATAAGGCTTCGGGCAAACCCACAATAAGACCACTAGGCATAGAAGGCTAAAAAACCAAAGAGACAGAAACTCACTTGAAAATCCCAAGTAAAGAGATAGCACAAACTTTCGATGGTGCCATTGGACTGATGGAAGCCTATAAAACACCTTCATAGAAACTGTCGGATAAACCAGATGACAAAGATGTATAGAGGAGCATATGACCAACCAGGCCACCAGAATCGCCGAAGGAAAAGGATACATAAGTATACCATACTGGGCCATCTAGATTGAGAGTCTGGGAAGTCAGTTAGTTTCAAGTTGTGGCTAGTAGAAGATGAAGAAAAAGAAGTTGGAAAGATGGGTACCAGGGTTTAGGTGAACTTTACAAGGGTAATAGCAATTTAAGAAATAACCCTGACTGCAAGTGTTAGTTTCAGCCATAGTGTCAAACCAGGTTAGCGGTAAAAGGGAATATGGCTCACTCTGATAGATTTATCTCAAGAATAAAAATAGTCTAAGAATTATATTCCTATAGTTGATAGTGAATAGATCCAGGTCTGTGACCTGGTAAAATTAATACTAGAGTTAGACCAGAAGGTTTAAATAGAGCACCTAAGCAGGAGTGTTAGGTATGGCAACTGGTAGGGAACCCTTGAACAAACTTCTTAAATAGGTAATATAGAAAAGTTATACATGTAACCCATTGTATACTCATTTAATAGTTTATTATAGATACGTCTATATAAAACATGTACCTGCTATAAGTATTAATAAAAAGTTTAAACCAAAGAGGTTACCTTAATATCAAAAAAAAAAATCAACTTGATATATTTAAATTAAAATATAATTACACAAAATTATATATATATATATTTTTTAATTATTAAGACTAATATTAATGATGACTAATATCTTTATTTATATTTTTAGTTAATAATAGCAGATTTTTTTTATTATTTACTTATTATTTATCTTTTATTCATTTATTTGACCTGTGCTAAGTGCCATTTAATCTAACATTTTACCTTTTTTCTGTACATCTGTCAAGTTGTTATCTAATTTTAGAGCATATTATCTAACTGTAGGAATCAGGAAGCTCTTCTGTTAACTACATATCTACTCTATAAAATATTAACAAAGCTTGTACTTGCAAAGTTTATCTAGACCCTAGCACTTACTTTACAGTATATCTTTAGTATTTTTAGTATATTCTTGTCTTTTTTTCAAACTTCCAATTCAGATAGTCCAATAGAACTATGATTAGTCTATTAGTATATTAGATTAATCTAATATCCTTTTCCTTTGTTTCTTCTAGTTTGAATTCTGGTAGCCTGATTGGTGATACCTCTATTTAAAGATTTTTGCCTATCTAGATACTTCACATTGGTATCTGTTTTCTAGGTCTAGTCTTTACAGTAGTACTGTTGAAGATCTATGTTATCTCTTTACTTGGGTCTTTTCAAATAGACTTCTTGTTCTTTAATTTTTACAGATTTACATAGCCACAAGGACTGTTTGTAGATTTTGAATTCACAATTTACCACTTGAAGAGTTGACAACTTATCTACTTTACTAAGTTGCCATACTCTAAATTTTCATATTAATTTGCAATTAAATAAATATATTTAATATTTAACAATTTATAGAATATATTTATAAAAAAAAATTAAATTATTTTTAATTATAAATTGTTTATAAAAATCTTAAAGTTGGTTAATTTTTTTTGATATATTTTTATAATTAGTTATAATTAAGTATTTTTTTATGCTATTATGCAAGTACCTTGGTGTAACTTTAACAAATAAACTTGCAAAATTTTAATTATAATTATTATGTAAAAAAAAGTTATAGTAAAAAGAAAATTACTTATTTAAATTAGTTTACTATATAAAAAATTAGTAATTTTATATAGCAAAATTAATAATACTTATATATAAAAAAATTAGTAATTATAAAATTTTTTAAAATTTAAAAATTTTTATTTATATTTATATATATATAATAAACCTCTTAATATATATTTTATATTTATATTATTTAAAAATATATTAATTATTAATTTTATTTTTTTATTTTTTATTTTTTTTGTTATTAAGGTGACCTTTTTGGTCTTTTGACTTTTATTAATCACTTATTAGTATTGTGGTTCAATAAACTACTACAGAAGAGCATACAATTAGCTACATGTATAACTTTTCTATATTACCTATTTAAGGAGTTCACCCAAAAGTTTCCCACTAATTGCTATACTAACACTTCTGCTTAGGTATTCTATTTTAAACTCTCTGAATCTGTAATCTGTATTAACTCACTGGGTCATATCTAGATGTTCAGATTATTGTCTTAACCTTAGAACTAATTTATTCTTAAAGTAAACCTCCCAGAGCCTTTTATACTCATTTTTACAACTAACCTAAATATTATTATAGCAGAACTAACACTTGTAGTTAGGGTTTAACTATTAAACTACTATGTTCTTGTAGAGTTTACTTAGACTTCAGCATCTATTTTATAGTATAATTTTAGTACTTTAGTATACTTCTGCCTTTTTACTTGTCTTTTTACCAAACTTCCAATTCAGATAGCCTGTATAGGACTATGATCAGTTCATTGATATATTAGGTCAGTCTGATGTTCTTTTTCTTCAGTTCATTCTGGCAGTTTGGTTGGTAGTACTTTTAAGACTCCCAACCTAGAGGTTCTTGCCCATTCAGCTACTATGACTGAGTACTATGACCTTGGTATCTGTTTTCTCAGGCTAGCCTTTACAGTAAGGCCATTGAAGATTCAGCTATCTCTCTACTTGGGTTTTCTTAAATGAACTTCTTGTTACCTAATTTTAACAAATTTATACAGCTACAAGAACTTATCTAGTGTTTGCACTATCTGATTTGTTGGTTTGCATTTCTCTGTATAATGTCATACTTATACAGATGCCCTATAACCTGCCAGTTATGCTGGTATAATTGCCATTATAGGTATTCTAACTCAATTATTAGTAACAGTTGCTGTAATATGAATATTACATAAGTGATTATCTAAATTTTTGCTGTTGATGAGATTTGAACATCTAATCTACTACTTGGAAGATTGACAACCTGACCACTTTATTAGATTACTACATTCCAATTATTAATTTTATTAATTTACTATATGAGTATATTTTATATAAAAAATCACTATATTATTTATATTTATAAGTACTTATTTATAAATTATTTAGATAAAAATTTTTTTAAATTTTAAAAAAAATTTATCTTATATGTAAAATAATATAAAGAACATTTTACTTAATAGACAAAATATAGTTTAATAATAAAAATAAAAATTATAAATTAAAAACTATATAATTTAAATATTTTTTATAAATTTGTAAATTAATAAAAAAAATATTTAATTAAAATATAATAAATTTATTTTTAA